>VBSM01000568.1:21170035-21198069 GCA_008086735.1 Cheirogaleus medius | reverse complement strand
GCGGCCCGAGCCGGCGGGAAGCTGGAGCGCCGACGGCGTCGGCCTCGGAGGGGTGTGGAGAGGCGAGGCCAGGCAGAGCCCCGCGCAGCCATGGAGTCTCTCCTGCTGCCGGTGCTGCTGCTGCTGGCGGTATTGTGGACGCAGGCAGCCGCCCTCATTAACCTCAAGTACTCGGTAGAAGAGGAGCAGCGCGCCGGGACGGTGATCGCCAACGTGGCCAAGGACGCACGGGAAGCAGGCTTCGCGCTGGACCCCCGGCAGGCCTCTGCTTTCCGTGTGGTATCCAACTCCGCTCCGCACCTAGTAGACATCAATCCCAGTTCTGGCTTGCTGGTCACCAAGCAGAAGATCGACCGCGACCTGCTGTGCCGCCAGAGCCCCAAGTGCATCATCTCGCTCGAGGTCATGTCCAGTTCAATGGAGATCTGCGTGATTAAGGTGGAGATCAAGGACCTGAACGACAATGCGCCCAGTTTCCCAGCGGCACAGATCGAGCTAGAGATCTCAGAAGCAGCCAGCCCCGGCACGCGCATCCCGCTGGACAGCGCCTACGACCCGGACTCAGGTAGCTTTGGTGTGCAGACTTACGAGCTCACGCCCAACGAGCTGTTCGGCCTGGAGATCAAGACGCGCGGCGATGGCTCACGCTTTGCTGAACTCGTGGTGGAGAAGAGCCTGGACCGCGAGACGCAGTCGCACTACAGCTTTCGCATCACTGCACTCGACGGCGGCGACCCTCCACACCTGGGCACCGTTGGCCTCAGCATCAAAGTGACCGACTCCAATGACAACAACCCAGTGTTTGGCGAGTCCACCTACTCGGTGAGCGTGCCAGAGAACTCGCCTCCCAACACACCCGTCATCCGCCTCAACGCCAGCGATCCAGATGAGGGCACCAACGGCCAGGTGGTCTACTCCTTCTACGGCTATGTCAACGACCGAACGCGTGAGCTCTTCCAGATCGACCCGCACAGCGGCCTGGTCACTGTCACCGGTGCCCTAGACTACGAAGAGGGGCACGTGTATGAACTGGACGTGCAGGCCAAGGACTTGGGCCCCAACTCTATCCCGGCACACTGTAAGGTCACCGTTAGTGTGCTGGACACCAATGACAACCCACCGGTCATCAACTTGCTGTCAGTCAATAGCGAGCTTGTGGAGGTGAGCGAGAGCGCCCCCCCGGGCTACGTGATCGCCCTGGTGCGGGTGTCTGATCGCGACTCAGGCCTCAATGGACGGGTGCAGTGCCGTTTGCTGGGCAATGTTCCCTTTAGACTGCAGGAATACGAGAGCTTCTCCACTATCCTGGTGGACGGACGGCTGGACCGCGAACAACATGACCAATACAACCTCACAATTCAGGCGCGCGATGGCGGCGTGCCCATGCTGCAGAGTGCCAAGTCCTTTACCGTGCGCATCACTGACGAGAACGACAACCACCCCCACTTTTCCAAGCCCTACTACCAGGTCATTGTGCAGGAGAACAACACGCCTGGCGCCTATCTGCTTTCTGTTTCGGCCCGCGACCCCGACCTGGGTCTCAATGGCAGTGTCTCCTACCAGATCGTGCCGTCGCAGGTGCGGGACATGCCTGTCTTCACTTATGTCTCTATCAACCCCAACTCTGGTGACATCTACGCGCTGCGATCCTTTAACCACGAGCAGACCAAAGCATTCGAATTCAAGGTGCTGGCCAAGGACGGCGGCCTGCCCTCACTGCAAAGCAACGCCACGGTGCGGGTCATCATCCTCGACGTCAACGACAACACCCCGGTCATCACGGCCCCGCCGCTGATCAATGGCACCGCCGAAGTGTACATCCCCCGCAACTCTGGCATAGGCTACCTGGTGACCATTGTTAAGGCAGAAGACTACGATGAGGGCGAAAATGGCCGAGTCACCTATGACATGACCGAGGGCGACCGCGGCTTCTTTGAAATAGACCATGTCAATGGCGAAGTCAGAACCACCCGCACCTTCAATGAGAACTCCAAAGCTTCCTATGAGCTTATCGTCGTGGCCCACGACCACGGCAAGACGTCTCTTTCTGCTTCTGCGCTTGTCCTAATCTACCTGTCTCCTGCTCTTGATGCCCAAGAATCAATGGGCTCAGTGAACTTGTCCCTGATTTTCATTATTGCCCTGGGCTCCATTGCGGGCATCCTCTTTGTCACTATGATCTTCGTGGCCATTAAGTGCAAGCGAGACAACAAAGAGATCCGGACCTACAACTGCAGGTAAAGCCAACTTTTCTTTCTTTCCTTCTTTGTCTTGGATGAATAAGATGTGTGTATCTGTCTCTGTGTGAAAATCCCAGTGCTTTTGTTTTCTATTTAAATGCATGCAGCATACTTACAACGCTTCTTTTTGGAGGGTGAAAAGTTTGTGACAGTCCAAGTTGATCAATTCTTTTGATCTGACAATTTGCTGGAAGACAATCATTTACTGTTGGAATGGATTCTGTCACATAATGATGATGAGCAGAAAAGCAATTATCATTTTAAAATTTGCACAGCTGCCTTCATGAAGTTATGGCGGGGAGAGAGAGAGAGAGAGAGAGAGAGAGAGAGAGAGAGAGAGAGAGAGAAAGAGAAAGAGATTCGTATTTCCAGCAAAACCACCAAGTACCGCAACTTGATTTCCAGGGACACAGTGTTTTGGTGACAGGGTACTAAAAGAAGGAGTGCTGACAGCTTCCCTGTCCTGTTACAGAGATAAACTCTGGAGAGAGATTGAAAGTGGGAGTCTAAGATGAGAAATGGAGAGTAGAGGAAAAGAAAACTGGAGTGTGTGGGGAGCAGGTGATAAGTGTTTTTTAGTCTATTCTTGGCTTGTTTTGTATCCAGTCCCCAAACATCTGGCTATATAAAGTGAAATTCTATCAGGCAACTCTATGTTTTCAAATATCTGGTTGGTTGGTGGTGTGGAGACCAAACATCCCAATGAGGGACAAGATTTTGCATCCAGATGTTTCCGGTAAAAATAGCAGTCTTCTGGAGTTGATGGTGCTTTCCTCTAATGTGGAAATGTGTTGTGGCTTTAAGATCTGTTCCCTACCAGTGGATGTCACTATGGGCTATTGTGTTAAGGTTTCTCTTGAAGTGTGTGCTGGATTGTGTGTGTGTGTGTGTGTGTGTGTGTGTGTGTATGAGAGAGAGAGAGAGAGAGAGAGAGAGAGAGAAATGTGGAAACATAGTAATTAAAAAATATTTCCTAATAAGCACATTAGAGGGTCTTGCTGAAGCCCTTCCTTACAATTGGATAGAGCAAGTCTAAGCATTTCTAGAATCCAATATAGGATAATATACGTAATTCTTTTTCCAGCAGTGTCTCATCGAAACAGTTGAGAAAAAAGTTGTTTCTTTAGTTTGCTGAAAATGAATGATGCTGCTATTTCCAACCAAGGTGTCTGTGTGCTTTCAACACACCTACACATCAATGTGTCTTTTGTGCCATTTGTGCTTGCATGTTAATCAGTCAAAATATGTTCCTGTAGGTCCGGTTTGTATTTGACACCGTCTGAAATGCACACTTCTGTGAATCAGAGCCCCTTGAATATGTAACAGCCATGCAATTATTGTTTCCCTTTTACTATTCTCTGCGTTACACAAGTTAGTAGACAAATGCTAACCACACATGAATATCAATCAGGTGCCATAAAAGAGCAGCTGCAATGCCTCATAAATGCTTTAATCCTGTTACTAGTGAAATGGCCGTGACTTTTCTTTCCTTCAGCACCAAGTCATTTCAGATGGGAGAAATGGAAATTAATATTGCTCTTACCTTTGAAACCTGTGACTGCCAGTGGCGATTTTTATAGGAGAAAAATGTGGGGTCAATAAAATTTTATTTATATGGAGATGATGATGGAGAGGACTCTTTTTAAGCCATTTTCTCAGCATAAAGTAAATGCATAAGACTTTTTCCTGGATGAAAAAGAAATAAGCTTGAAATAAAGATATTGAAGGCTTTGCCACCTCTTGGTGATGTATGAGAAGAAGTGAGAGCTCTTTCTGAGAGCTTGCCAGGGAGATTATTAAACAGGGAGGAGAGCATTTGAATATTGAAAAAAAAGAGTAAATCTCAGTGCTCTTCAATTTCACCCCAGAGTGTATTTTGTAAAACACTCTGTTCCCTGTGATGGTTTGGGATTAATGAAGTACAGTATAATTAAATAATTGGTCAGTACAGCAAAGGCTGCGCAGTGAATGCCTCAGCTGAATAATTGAATGGGGCATCACCAAACTTATCCATCATGGGTAAACAAAATGATTAAAACTTCCCATTGATTCTGTAAACAGATTAGAAAAGAAAATCAACCCTAGCTATGGGGTTTTAGGGATTTTATCTGCTCCCAAGTCCCAGTAGCATCAGCTTGCCATCGCTGCAAGTCTGCCTGGGCACACATTGAAAGATTGAGGGGAACTCAACTGCTTAGCTCTAGGTAGATCTCAGGGACAGAGCAAGAATTTGCCTCTGTAGATATGCAATCTCTCCATCTGCTCAGACTTTTTAGAAACCTAAAGTTCAGGAGTGTGTCTTTCCATGTGATCAGGCAGAGATTTCTTTTTCTCATCCTCTGCAGAGCCTTTTCCTGAAATACATTCATTTATGAGACTTGCGAGATGATCTGCAATTGCTGCTTGAATTGGGCTCCCTTTTTGTATTCAGACAATTAGCTTTGTCGAGTGAGAATACAGGCACTGTCTTTCCCTTGTAAAGATCAACCTGTATTATTTATTAACCCTATTGTTTTGCTGATTATTGCCCAGAAATTGAATTTCCAAACAATAAGCTGAATCATTATGTGCAAAGTAATAAATGACTTTGAGAATCTGGCTATATTTTAATGTATTTCTTTTGACAAGTCTCTTAATGCTTGGTGTCTTTGGTGCACGTTGCTGGGTCTATGTCAGTGTTAATTAAATTGAGCTCTTTATGTTCCAGTTGCAGCACAGCTGCTTGTAGGTACACCTGAATGGAGAAGGATGCTGAATGCACTAACCTTTAAATTCCTTTGCAGTAATTGTTTAACCATCACTTGTCTCCTGGGCTGTTTTATAAAAGGACAAAACAGCAAGTGTCTGAATTGCATCTCGGTTTCTCCTATTAGCGAGGAGCAAGACAAAAAGGCAGAGGAGAAAGTGAGCCTAAGGGGAAAGAGGTAAAAAGGCATTTCCCCTCATTCAAATGGGTTTGGCTATCAGATTTCTCTAGGAGAGGAGGGGGTGGGGTGGAGAGTAGAAGGGAGTTGGGCTAGGGCAGGGAGGAGGGTGTGGAGAAGAGCAGAGGTGAATTGAAAGGATGGGGTCTGATCTACCCCAGTCCAAAACTGATCAGGTCAGTCATAGAGGAAGCTGATCAAGGGCATTTGCCATGTGGCAAATGCCTGGAAGAACTGGCAAGGGGGTTATTTTTTTTTTATTTCCCTCTATTTCCTTTTCTGTTAAATTGAGACTTGCTTCTAATTTCACCCAGGATTTCCTTTGGGTTCCAGGGAAGCTCCAGTTAGAGCATTTTCATGCTTTCTCTCCCATAGGCTCAACTTTCCCTGTCTCCCCACCCCTGCTCACTGTCCACTCACAGTGAAAAATTCCAAATCCAAAGTATAGAAACTTTTTTTTTTTTGGCAGGTGGGTGGGAGGTTACTATGTTTAATATGAAAACTTTATGGCCCTCAGCTTGTTTTCGCATGTAAAAAGCACAGGGAGAAACTCGATGATGTAATGCGCCAGGATAAGGAGCTGGAGCAGAGATGGGGTGCAACCCTCTGGGGTGCTTAATGTTTATTAATCAGTGCATGGTTTGGGAGGGCGTTAGCGATTCATGCTGCCTTTTCTGTCACGTAGAATCGCTGAGTACTCCTATGGGCATCAAAAGAAATCAAGCAAGAAGAAAAAAATCAGTAAGAATGACATCCGTCTGGTACCCCGGGACGTGGAGGAGACAGACAAGATGAACGTTGTCAGTTGCTCCTCCCTGACCTCGTCCCTCAACTATTTCGACTACCACCAGCAGACACTGCCCCTGGGCTGCCGCCGCTCTGAGAGCACTTTCCTGAATGTGGAGAACCAGAATACCCGTAACACCAGCGCTAACCACATCTACCATCACTCTTTCAACAGCCAGGGCCCCCAGCAGCCCGACCTGATCATCAACGGTGTGCCTCTGCCTGAGGTGAGTGCAGTTTAGTGGCTCTGTGAGGTCCTTCCAGAACTCCTTGAGCTGCTTGCTGGGCACCATAGGCTGCTAAAGCGGCACATCCCCGGGCAGGGGTGGGGAGAACATCTCTGTTTATGCCCATTGCTATACTGAGGGTTTGCTACCAGTGCTTCTTGGGGCAAAGGGTAGCCCATAATATTGGACCTTTGTATAGGGGTGGATGCTGGGAATGGGAGTCCAAGGGGTCCCTTGAAATCCCTGTATGGTGTCCTGACATAATTTAAGTTTACTCCACCTGTTGCAAATATGGCATGCTTGACAGCCAGTGGTGCCAGCATGCCAGTTGAAGTGGCTTAGAAAGAGTCACCAAATAGTGTTGAAAATGGATGAAACCCTCTAATGCCCCAGGGCCAATTTCCCAGTGTGAGAGCAATTCAGCCTCATAAAGCCCCCTTTTGATTTTTCTTTGTCACACCACTGTTCTGTAGCATCTTGCTGAGAATACGGATGGGCTGGTTAAAGGGAGGCAAGCAAAAACATTAAAAAGCCACTTTGCTATTTCTTAGCAGTTCCAGTGGTAATGTCTGACAGTTGAGGAGTTTGAAACTGTCATTAATAATGAAAATGTTTAAGAATTGGCTGTGTATTCGAGTTAGCTCTATTTATCTTTGCTGGGAATGAATATTTTCAAATGGAAGCATTTTTAAAAACATGATGTGGTCAGATGCTCAGGGTAATAGGGTGATATGTGGATGATGGCGGGTGGATGGCTGGGTGGAAGGTTATAAATAACAATTTTTAAGTTGATTTCATATTTTCCATGAATTGCTTAAGTTCCTCTTTGGAAATTTGATGCACTGGGAGTCATATGCCCTCTTTCAGGCTACCAGTGATAGGAATACTGCACACTTGAAGAATACATACACATTTTTCAAAGCACCTTTCCAAGCATTGTCTCATTTGATCCTCACAATCAGGTATCTTGATAGATTTCTCTTCAGTAGATGATGAAACAGAAATGCAGAAATGCTAAGGGACTTACCGAGACTCATGGAACTGGTCATCAAGAAAGAGAAAACTAGATCACGGTCCCTTGCAAGTGCTGTTTCAGTGATACCTTCCTGCCTTAGAAATAATTCATTCTGACTACCCAGGCTATGATGCATATGTGAAATGGCATCTTAGTATTTGCATCAATTTTGTAGGGCAAAGGGGTCTTAGGACCACTTACATCTATCGCTTCTCTCAGTTTCTGAAAAATAATTCTCACCAGAATTAATGGGACCAAAAGCAGTGCTTTTAATAAGCAACTGATGGTACTCTGCCAGCAACAAAAGCACTGATATTTTTAACCCATAACTCTACAAATGAGGATTTATTGAAAGTCCAGTATCGTGTTAGGTAGACTCAGTTGTAATTATTAATGTCAGTGAATACTACTGAGGCCTAGACCATAGACTACTTGGAAGCTTACTTGTGGACCACCAATAGTTCAGCTACGGAGAATGAGAGGTAGTACCATGTAGTGGAATCAGATAGACCATTATTTTGAATCTGGGGATCACCTGTTGCTATGGAGCTTCTCTGAGTCTCTGTTTCCTCATCTACAACATAGGCACACCTGTCATGCGAGGTTGTTCCAAGGAATATGACTTGTGCAGTGTAAAGGGTATCTCCCTAGGCACTTATAACCAAAGAGGAATTTAGGCTGGTTCTATATAGACAAGACCTACAAAGTGTTGTGTTCAGACTATTTATATTGGTCATTTAAACAATGGAGGTGAGAGATGCCAAGGTTGTGGGTTCAGTTGCCAACAGTGCTGTTACTTGTGGAGATGGACAAAAGGACTGAATCCTAAGGGCTTGGTGATCATTTATGCAATCGATTCAAGGCACTAGAGAAATGTGAGCCCTGGTGTCTGAAATACATGGAGAGGGCAGGAAACATATGACTATTTCTGCATGGTTTACCTAAGATCTTGTTGTCCTTTCTGAGATTCTTCTATGGGCAGAATGAAACAAAGTATTGCTTCAGTTATTTAGAAAAGCCATTTAAAGTCTCAGTTCTGATCCTGTTCCTGACTCACAAATCCAGATGCTCTCCTTATTTAACAAAATCACATAGATTTGGTGTGTAGGGCTGGTCAGGACCAAGTGAGCGTGTACTAGACACGATGAGGTTGTATGCATTTCTAGTATGCAGTCCTGGAGAGTTCACCTGGCAAACCCATTCAGAAAGGAGAGAGGACCCTTCACGGCTGAGCACAGATGAGACCCTTTCACCTGCATCTGTCACAAAGTCATGCACGGGGAAAATGACACTTCTTTTCTTTCATGTCAGAGGTCCCTGAACGTGGACTGGGTAGAATACTTAGGTTCAGCGAAATCTATAGAAGAGCAAGGATGATTAATTCATTAATTCAGCTGATATTTGTTAAGTGCCTACTCTTTGTAAGGCAGTGCTCTAGGCTCTGGCATTAGAGAAATGAAAAAGACAAGAAATGCACATTCTAGTGGAGGAGGCAAGAAAGTAAATAGGTGATTTGCAATATGGAGTAATTAGTGCTACTATAAGGTGCAATGGAACATTCTCCATTGCTAGGTTAACACATTACCACACTAGAAAAAAAAATTTTCTTTGGGGCCATAGTGTTTCATTATGAAACTAGAATAAAAACTTCGAAAACAAAATGATCCTTTCTAATTTAATAACAAATTTGTTATTTTTATTGTTTTCTGTGTTTTTTCAATAAAAAGTAATATAAAAACTTGAAAATTAGAAATGTAAAACGTAATGTGAAAACTTGAAAAATAGCTCATAAGGGTAAAGTGTTTTTCTTGACTTGTCAGGCTTAAGTGTAATTTAAAGGTAAACATAAATAGAAAAATGAAATTTATTGACTTCATTTAATCCACGTTTTTAGAATTAAATTGTCAATATTAATTGTAACGATAAGAACATCAACAAGTGAGATTTCCGCAAACCAACTGTAGGGTTTTCGAGGTTTTGCTTCATGAGGCTCCAGACTCAAAACTAGCATGAGTTAAATACAACTCACATGGCAGTTAATGTGTTAATAATATTTGAATCTATTTCCTACCTTTTCTTTATATTTTCTTAATTAATTAATTAATAGATCCAAGAAAGCAACATTTATTAAGCAATTATAGTACAGAATAAGCGCTATGATGTGTAAATACAAGATTCTATGGAAACTATTAAATTGTATTATGTCACTTACATTGTTCTTTATATTATTTCGTTAAATCTTTTATTCGCTTTTTAAATTTGCCCTTTTATTTTTCATTAATTCAACCCATTAGCATTTATCATACACTTAGAGTGAGCCAGATACTGTACTACTTGCCGGTGATACAAAAATAAAACACTTGATTTTTGACTCCAGGGAGCTTACAGGGAGATAGTCAAGTAAACAGATAATTTCAATTCAGGATAACTTCTCTTTCCTGAGCATACATTACATTCTTACTCTCCAGGTTGAGATTAAAGGTCACTACACATTAGGTTCTTCTGCTGGGCTATCTTGTGACAAACCCATTCACTTCATTAGCTGTGGAGTCAGTTATAGGGCTTACTCTCAATGGCATTATAGATGAGTCCAGTCAGACCTGCTGCACTGGCTGTGTGCTGCTTCTACCCCATCACATGTTGAAATTTATCACCATGGCACTAGCTCAAAGCAGTGAGCATTGTTGGAGTATCCACTAGGTGCTCAGCTGTGTGGCAGGGACCATGCATGAGGAATCCAAATAAGTATAAGATGTAACTTTTGCCTTCAGAGAGTTCACAGTCTAGTTGGGGAGCTGAGATCACCTGTTACTTTGTAGAATCCTTGGTACTCTCTTCTCCTTCCGTGGTTGCCCTGCCGTCATTTATATGTAGATTTGCTGTTGAGCTCTTGAATTTTGATGCTGAATGGAGGGTAACTCTTGCATCAGTGTGCAAACCTAGCCACGTCTGAACAGAAGCTAAAGGGAACATGATTTTGAATGCAGTTAGGCAGGTGAGGTAAAGGGAATGGAACACTAGTCTAGAGAATTGGAACTCAATTTCTTGTATTGCAGAGATAATCCTGCATAAAATTGTACAGTCATTATTTACTTGTCCTCTGATGTTGTTTGAGAAATCAGCTATGTGGATTTTGTGGTTTTGTACACAAATTTGAGGAGGCAAAATGAAGGGTGCCTTTGCTGTTTACAGAAGACTTTTGTAGAATTAGTGATGTCAGGTATCTTTTAAATATTTTAAATTGAAGGATGAGGTTTGTGCTCCTTGGCATCTCAGTTTATTTTGTTCATAGACTAAGTGCATATGTGAATGAATGAGAGAGTGTGTGCGTATGTTTGCATGTTTGTAAATGTCTATGGGGGGAGAAAAGAGTGAAGAGAGAGGAAAGGAGGTTGAAAAAGAAGGAAAATGGAGAAAAAAGTAGGTTTGTCAGTTTGCTAAGATTTTACTAAAAAATTCTAATTTTTTGGAGAGGCTCCTTAGTATGGCAAATAATTTTTCTTCCAATCATATGGAATGGAGGCATGCCTACTGGGTGCCTCTGGATATTCAAAAGTATTATTCCTTTTTACATGAGCATTACTGCATTACCTTTTGTGTCACCTGGGCCCTGGTCATTGTTGGAGGAAGAAAATGCAACTCATTGCTTCTACTGGGAATGGAGACTTTGGTGAGGACTCTTCCTGCCTTCGAGAGGGTGAAATGGCCAAAACACTCAGTCTCTTTTGTGAGGTATTTTTAAATTTTAGTTTTCTGGTATTGAATGTTTCTGAGCTGACAACACTAAGGGAGTGATAATGAGCAAGAGCTTCCACAATTCTAGACATAGATGCATAAGGATTTAGATTTTGGTTTCAATCTTAACCTTGGGTTCTCTCTATTTTCTATTTTTTGCCAGAAACTGTGGTATCTTTGATATGAGGCATCCTAAGTAGTGTGTGTGCAAGCTCTGCTATGGTCACTCATGCAACATCTTCATAAGTAATGACATAGTAGCAGTGGAAGGGTTTGCAGAACAAGAACGTGTGTGGTAGTCAAATTGAATGTTTCCAATTATCCTACATAAAATCTGAATGCATGACCATTTTAGTGCAAATAATGGAAATAAAAGATCAGTTAGACTTTGAAGAAAGATAAAAAGAAAGAAAAAAATATATCTCAGCAGGCTTTGGTCCCTAAAACAGAGTTTTAAGTTAGAAATTTGCAGTAATTTGAGGGAAACTCTGGGCTAACGACAGCCACAAACCTATCAGATGGCAGATTCAGAAATCACTAGAAAATTAATAGGTATGGTGAGACTGGTTTGGATAGTGTGGAAATGACACAAAACATCACCTCCAATTAAAACAAACCAACAAACCCTTCAGTGAGCATGTAAAAAGAATTGTGTCCTTATTACAATGGGGTCTTGGAATCATTTCAGTCTTATCCCTAAGGGTCTAAAGTAAACCTCAGGCTTCAGGAGAAAGCAATGAAAAACAACATAGCTCACATCTTTCCAAGCATTCTCCTTCCAATTTTCATTAGAAATCAAGGGCTCCACTTCTACCAGCAGCCACTCTAGGGCCACCCTGTTGCCTACATTGTATCTTATTGGCCCTTGGCACATCAAGGTGAGGTAGCCTGTTTCCCAGCGGGGATCCGCTTGCAAGATGTGCCTCAGAATAAACTGTTCCTCTGTCGTCTCCATGCAACTGCCTTAGAACTGAGTTAGTTTACATTAGTATTTGCTAATTTATTATTATCATTCCTTATTGGCAATTAACTGGTTACCTTAGAGATCACCTCTCTCCCCATACACCTTCACTAAAGTTGAGCTCAGCCAGAGTGCTTGCTAATGATCCTGAGATTTCTCTCCCTAGGGGGCTGGAGGCAGGACATTTTCCAGAGAGGGCTCTGAGGCTTTGGAATTCCTCTTATCAGAGGACCACTTGTTTTGGATCCCAGTGGTCCCACTTGATATTTCTCTGATTGTCAGACAGACTTACAAGGTGGGAGGAGCTGTAGACCTCTTCCTCCCTAACCTTGTCCCAGTCTCTGCTGTGGCTTCTGTATATTGTGCCCATAGGCTGAAGCTAGGGGTTTGGGGGATTGCTTGTGAGAAATTAGCGGACTAAAAAAGGATGAAGTCACCTCCTGGCAAAGCTGGAGTCTTTCAATTATGGCGCTGCAGTGGATCTGAGGCATCTGCCTGGAGTTTCAGATGTTGACCCCTCTGCTCGTGTATCTCAGCTCCCAGGACTGAGGGGAGGCCAAGCTTTGCTGGAACGAGTGTCACAGATGTGGGTAAATGAAGCCATTTGTACTAGAGGCCTGTGTGTGAGAGGTGGGAGGCAGGCTCTAGAGCAGCCATTTTTCTTCACTGAGAAGAGGCTTGATTTCTTGATGTGTGACTGGCTGGCCTTTAATGTGAGCCTCATTTACTTCGAACAATTGAGAGACTTGAAGTGAAAGTCCCAGAGGATCAGTTGTTTGCAGAGGGAAATGTTCTTCAAGTTACATTTCCTACTTGGCTGTTGTGTAGTTAGAGTGGTTTTTGTGTGGGCTGCATAGTGGGGTCACTCCGCTTCTAGTGGGTGTACCCAGGCTGCTAGCGCCTCCCTGTGTCTCCCTGGGGGAATGATGGGGAAAGTCTTGCAGCTATGGGGACAGCAGCTCTGCCAAGCTCCAGGAGTTTGGGCTCCCATGCAGAAACCTTATTTGCTATCATTCAGCGTTTTGCTTAAAAATATTGGCTATGACCACACAGCTCCATGGCATTCCTAGAAGAGGTGTCAGAAAGGACCAGTGTTTCTACTCTACCATTATGAAAATGAAGTTTATAGAAAAGGCAAATGACTCACCCAGGCACACAACATTTGGAGCCAAACTAGAGTCCATTTTGCTTGACAATAGTTCCTCTGGTGCAGCTTCCAAGCACTTTCTGTCACATAACAGAAAACCTGATTGGGTTCTTCAGGAGGACCTGCAGCTGTACCTTTGATGGTAGTTGCATTCCTGAAAAACTGTGCAGCCAGAGAGTGTTTGTTTTGCAAATTAGACCCTATGTTAACCATAGTAGTGGTATTCTATATTTAAAGAAACTTTGAGATGGATCCTATTGTAAAGGAAAGAGTCCTTATATAATATGAATAGTCAACTCCTAACCAATTTCCTTTAAGTCTGGATTTTTACATATCTTATTTGCTTAAAATGAGATTCCTCACATTGACAAGATTGACAAAACCTTTGACAGGTGAGCTAATTCATTATTCCCTGATGGCTGATATCTAGACCTTGAATCCTCACTGGTTAGCCTTCCTGGTTGAATTTCACTTGATTAAAAAAATTTCAATTATGTAACATTTAAAATAACCAGATTCTGGAAAAGACAGATACATCTGATCAAGACTTAACGAATGTTAACATTTTATATTTGCTTCAGATTTAAAAAATGAAATAAAATGTTACAGCTATCCCCTTCCCATCCTGTTCCTCTCCCTCCACTCTTTGTAAGCCTGTGGCTAAAAGAAGCCTGCCACGAATGTTTTTGGTGTTTTTTGTCTTCACCTCTTGAGCTCCTTCCTGAAAAGAAATGGCTCCCCCCTTTGCTGTCCCAGGTCCTGAAAACTCCCTGCGTCAATAACGGTTTCTTGGATTGTTTAGAGCCTGGGAACTACTTTGGAAAATGAAAGAGTGCTCTTTCCTTTAAATTTAGCCTTTGGGGAGGGAGAAAAAATTACTTTTCAGAACGGAAAAAACAAAAATGAGAGTGAAACAGACAGATTGACAGACAGACAGGTGTTAGGATCAACTACCTTGAGGGTTTTGAGCAAAGCATTTGGGATGAAGCAGGCAAGAAGCTCCGTGTCAAACTGGTGTTCTCCTTGAGCTCAGTGTTCATGGACTAGCACCATTGCTTCTTAATGTCAGATGCTTAAGCACTGCCTTGATGTGCATAGTCTTCTGATGCTCCATTACGTCTCTGAGTGCCAGGGTGGCCAGTTTTCAGCTTCTCCCACTGGGCCCCATCTGGCTGCTGTTCTGTGGCAAGCTGCTCTCCCTCACTGCCACCAGCACTGGCCTTGGCGGTCTCTGCTTTCTGGATTATTTTCGCTCCTAAATCTGATTTCCAGAGCATGAAGGGCACCTCTTCTCAGATTGTGTAGTTTGCTTTTCTGAACAAAATAGATTCCCCGTGTAAGCTGGCAGGAAGAAAAGTTCAATCCAAAGGCCAGACTTCTCTTTAGGGGAATAGGGGTGTGTGTGTGTGTGTGTGTGTGTGTGTGTGTGTGAGAGAGAGAGAGAGAGATCTCAGCGGTGGGGGGCGGGAACAAACGTTATTTGCTTCTCTTACTCACTTATCTGCCTTTGTGATGATGGAACCTTTACTGGCTGGGCTGATCGTACACATGTCTATGCTCTTAGACCCTCTGAGGCCCCTCCCACTCCCCGCCGACACTCTGCTGTTTGCCTCCCCGAGGAAATGCTCATAAGGCTACTAGTCACAGCAGGGTATGATCCCCCAAATATGAGGCCAGGCCACCCCAATTTGATATAGCCCAAGGATAGATCTCCCAGGGACTATTTTTAATTGAGAGCTCTGAGTAGGAAGCACCTAAATAATCATTGCTGTGCATATAACCCAGCTTTAAGAATACCTTGTGGTGCATATATTTTCAGTTCCTTGGAAATTATTTTCTGAGCCTTGGTTTCTCTTTTTGTCTATTTTGGGCATAATTCTATTTCAGACTTTTCTCTTCTTCTTTAATTCACCTGGCCCGAGGAAGTCTGGTTTGGGCTGCCTATGTGTACAGGTAGTTTGCTATAAAATCATATCTTTTCTAAGTGAGATGCATGAGTAGGGGAGACTGTGTCAGAATGTATTCAGAGGGATTGGCTTAACCTTTAAGCAACTATTTTATGACTAAAAATGTCTATAATCTGGCATTCATATTTGAAACTTGACATGTTTGAGGGAAGCAGGGCTCTGGAAATGCAGGGACCGAGCAGAGGCATCTGGCTATCGGTAATGGTGAACGGCTTGTTGGATTTCCTCCTCTGTGCTGCTAGGCACAGAGGCCATGAAGAACACAGTCTCACTGCCCTCATAAGGCTGGCATTGACTATGAGATTGCTATACTGATCATTTATTTAATTAGTACATTTCCATTTTTTCCAGTATAGACTTTTGAGTGATGGAGTATGCTAATGGTAATGTTTGTTCCTAAGAGCTTAGGGGAGAGAACACAATGGCATTAGTATTAAATAATGGTTTTTTCATAGTGGAGTTTTGCTTGATTTTTTAATTGCAAAACAATTTGTGATAGTTATGGCTCTCTAAAAAGAAACTCAAAGACTACATATGAAACACCAATTTTCTGTGTGATTTGTCAGCTTGCTAATGGCATGTGTGTCCTTACATCTTTAAGTCACTCTATCTAATTTTGCCTCTATTAGTAATTCTTTAGAAATGGAAAAAGGGGTGTGCTTTGCTGCAGTAAAAATATTATAAGGAAATACCTGAAATGGAAAGAAAGCTAAACTGCCTTTGTACAAAGTATACATTCTGTAGTGGCTTGTTAGAGGAAAACCTTATAAAACTGGTAAGCTGTAAATGCCATGGCACTGCACATTGCTGGAATGACAACTGGGCGCTCAGTCTTTGCACATGTGATCATCAGGTGCTTTCAAGAGGAGATCATGGAAGGTGGAGAAAAATCCAGAATTGGAAAGGTTTATGGCTGTGCGTACTGTCATATTTGGAGGTATGGATCAAAAAATGTGTGTGATACTCACAACGAGTTGAGCCTAGTAAACTTCCTCAGGACAGTATTCTCTAATAAGTGAATGACCCCTTGAGTTACTGTATCTCCAAAATAACAATCTAGAAATCTTCAAAATAGATGAAACAATTTAAAACTTCATAAAAGAGAAGCTTTTAGTTCATCGAAACCTGTTGTTACTAAGGAAATCAGCATCCAAGACACTGAGAATTCTGAAAAACCCAAGCAAATGCCAAACTACACCAAACCTGGAAAAGTATGTGAGGAGATTGGATTAGGGGATCTCCAAGTTCCATCCAAGTGTAATTCTGTGAATTTTTGCAGTATTGATTTGAAGGGCTTCAAATAGCTGCCTGCATTAAGGTTTGAGTCCATGTGATGACAATAGCTACTCTGTAGGTGTTATTGAGGGCAAAGGATTTAGCTATGGCAGGTGACACAATAGGTACAGACCTTTAGGTTTTAAATGATGGCCACAGATTCTGTGTGTAATCCGAGTTGTGAATGTGCCTGTCAAAACAGTAGCTTCCCATTCAAATATGGCTTTCTGTCCAATGCGAGTTCTTACATAAAGGCAGCAACGAGTATACTAACCTTGCTTCAGTTCATCTGAACTTGTACTAGGGATGAATAGGGATGTGCAGTCCTCTTGCCTGGCAAACTAGACCTTTCAGGAGAACACAAATTCACTTAAATATAAATTTTGTTGATTATCACACTACCTAAAAATTCACAGAGCTAGAAGTCACCGAGATCTCCTTTTTAAGTTGGATATTCTTAAGAGCTGTTTTGTATATCATGATGAATTATCTAACCTTTTATACAGTTGAAGGCCAACATTATGGAAATAAGCAGCTTTTTATTCCATTCTAAGGTCAGTCTAACCAAATTATGCAACTTCTAATGCAATTGCTTGAAGCTTCCACTTTGAAAGTTTTTTCATTTTAATACCTTGCAACAGAGATAAATATTTTAGCTACTATTCATGCTTAACAGTATATTTCACTGATTGTCATTCTCTTTGTGGGATTTGTTGGCACGAGAGGCGGTTCACCATGCCTCTGCTCATTTTGCTCTTTGCTATAGATTATCAGCAAAGAGCCAGAATTCAATAAAAAAATGTATTTTTGTTGTTGTTGTTATTTTTAAGTTCAGGCCAGAGGAGGCTGACCGAGCCCTACAGAATCAATATACCCAGGGCACTTGGGGTTTTTCTTGAGAGCCAAAAATGAAGTAAATTTTCTTTTAAACTAGTTTTTATTCCAGAATTATTAAACCCAATGCATGTTGGAGGCTGATGGATTACATTCAGCAGTATTTGGGGCACTCTCTGTAACAAGGCAATTCATTCTTTCAGGGAGCCAACTGCTACTTCAGGGGAAGAGGAAGTTAGTGGGGGCACTCTTGGGGAGCTCTGTTCTACCCTAAGCTCCCTAAAATTAATTTTCCCTGAGCTCCTTGAGGGTAGGGCAAACTCTATGCAAATCCTTTTGGACAGTGTTAAGTGTTTATTAAGTATCTCTTTAAAAAAATTTCAATAGATTTAGGGAGTATAAGTGTTTTTTGTTACATGCATGAATTGTATAATGCTGAAGTCTGGGCTTTTAGTGTGCCCATCACCAGAATAGTTGTATGTTGTACCTGATGGGTAGATTTTGTATCTTTTGTTACTGATGATTTTAGTTCTACAGTGATTATAGTGCCCTACTCTTAAAGGGCATTCATTTATTCTAAGTAAAACCTGGCCCTCTATGATAATTTGCGTCCAGACTTTAGTGAATGGACTTCCTGTTTAGTAGTTAGGCTCTTTTCAAAACATTATTTTGCCTTGAAAATATCCACCCATTCATCCATCCACCAAATATTTATAGATCATCCTTTACTGCCTAGACCTGTATTCAGCCCAGAGAGATATAGAAAAAGTATAAGCAGTATCTACCCTCATAGCTTACATTGTTACTGAGGAGACAAGATGAAAGTTAAACATATTTTCTTTAAATCAACGAGGAAAGCAAGGATTATTCACTAAATGGCGCCATGTAATTGGTTAATGATTGGAAAAATATGATTTAATTTACTGTATAACAAAAATAAATTCCACATAGATTAAAAAGTTAAAGATGAAAACTCAAATAAAATTATTAGAAGAAAACATAAATAAATATCCATCTAATTTTGAAACTGAAGAAAACTTCAGAAGCATAAAAGCAGTGGAAATGAACACAAAGAAAAATACCAGCAGCTCTGACTACATACAATTTAGAAATGTCTGTATGTCCAAAACTATCATAGCTCAATGAAAAAATAAACCACAAGCAAGGAAAATATTTGAAATTTATATCACTGACAAAAATCTATATGTATTTGTTTTGTTTTTCAGCTTTATTGGGGGCATAATTGACAAATAGAAATTGCATAAAGTATACAACTTGATTTTTTATATACATATACATTGTGAAGTGATTGCCACTGTCAAGCTAATTAACATATCCATCTTCTCATATAGTTATCATTTTTTAATGTTGAGAAAACTTAAGATCTACCCTCTTAGAAAATTTCAGGAATACAATACAGTATCGTTAACTATAGTCATCATGCTATTAGATCTCTAGAACGTAACTTGCATAACTGAAACTTTGTACCCTTTGACCAATATCTTCCCATTTTCCTCACTCATAACCCCTGGCAACCACCATTCTACTCTGCTTCTATGAAGAACCTATGTTTATTAATTCATTATTTGATTCTAAAAATATTTATAGAGTGCTTACTACATGTTAGTCAGGATTCAAGGTGCTGGGGATACAATAGTGAGCTAAACAAAGTCCCTGTCCCCACTTAGTTTGCATTTGTATGGACAGAGACAAATAATAAAAAATATATAAAATGTTAGCTGGTGATATGGAGATAAATAAAGAAGTCTGAAGCATTCATGTTTTGTAAGGAAGGAGGGTTGTTTTAGAAAGGTCAGGGAAGACATATCATATAAGAGGACATTTAAGCAATACCCTTATATACAAAGAGCTCTTACAAATCAATAAAAATACAAACACCACAATATAAAAAATGTAAAATGGACACAAATAGTAATTCATAAAGAAACTGTACAAACAGCCAATAAGCATATGAAAATATTTCAATCCTAGTAATCAGATAATAGCAATGCAATACTATTATTAATTTTTAATTGCAAAAACTATGCAAACTTATTACTAAAAGAGTCAAGCAATACAGGAGTGTTACAGTTTCCACAACCCTCTCCTCACCAATTCATCACCTCAGGGGAATCACAGACAACAATTTCATATGCAAGATGTCATTTTTTACTTTTCAAATTAGGAAAGATTTAAAAAAAATATCCAGTGATTGCAAGGGTGTGGTTATGATACACTGCTACAGTGTACATAATTGATAGAATTTGATATATTCTTTCTTGGGGGAACTTTGACAATACACATTAAAAACCCTAAAAATATCAAATATTTCTATCTCTGGAATTTATCCTAAGGAAATAATGTTAGATCTGCATAGAAATTCATGTACAAAGGTGTTCATCTCCATATAATTTATAAGAGATAAGACATTGGAAATATCTTAAATATCATCAATATGTGAAAGGCTAAATATATTATGATGCATACATATTCTAGAATACTATGAAGCTGTTAAAATATTTTGAGGAATATTTAATGACACAGGCAAATGCTCATGGTATAACACATACTTTAATTGAAAAAATCAGAAAGCAAAATAGCACACGTAGATTAATTCCAATTGTTTAAAAATATGTATACATAGAAAAAAAGACTTGAAGGAAAATAACCAAAGCATTAACAGTTATCTCGGATTGTAGGAAATCAGGTGATTTTTACGTTTTAAAATGTCCAATAGTAAAAGTACACTATTTAAATAGTGTACTTTTAAAATTTCCCAAATTCTCTACACTGAGCATGTATTATTTTTGAGATCAGACATGCAATTACCTTAAAAAGTTAACTACTATATTATGCAGTATATATTAAAGGGCCAAAGAGTTGGCATAGATAGGGTGCATAAGTTATTCTGAGGAGGGCCAGACCAAATATGTTTTCTATTTTCATTGTTCAATCAGATCATACCAGTTTTTCTTCCTATTTTTCTTTTCTCTTGGAGGTCTCTTTCAGATGATAACAGGTATGAAAGCTTACATTTAAAAACAACCCTTTTATTTATGTGAGAAGTAGTTATAAAAAGTATTTTTTCCTCCTTCATTCTTGCCCATATGTATTCTGTTGTAGAAGTAGATTTATCTCACCAGTGTTAGACATCTGGTTCACAAATTTTATTTTTAGGATGAGAGGTTTTAAAATAGTAACATTTAACTGTAACCTGTACAGCTATTTAGTACCATAAAGATGATATAGGCCTTATCTAAGGGCCACTTTTGGCAAAATATGTTTTTTTCAGTACTCTCTTCAGTACCAAATGGCCAATTTGTATGGTTGGGGAACCTTTTTAATATTCTCCATTATTTGATTTCATGTACCTGTTCCTTGGCTCTGAGGCATACTACTTGAACATGATAGCCTCAAAAATTGGGAAATAAAAAAAAAAAAAGAGGGAGTTAATGATTTGGTGGTCATTGAGATGCTGAAGATTTCAAATTCAACTTCGACTAAATGCACTATTTTTTCTTTTTTCAACAAAACTGAATAAGTTCAATCCTTTTACAAAAGGCAAATTTATTTGATTGCCTTATCATCTAGTAGCCTAGTTTTGAACAGCGAAAGTACAAAAATCAGTATCCTTTGGAACACCTCTTTAATCGCTATCTATATAAACTTCTCACATACTAAGTACTATACTAAGGTGCAAAATGTTTAATTCAGTGGCCCCGTGTAGACAGACATCAGAACTATTTAGGTATTGTAAAGAAAATTCTCATGGAAAAAACCCCACACAGATGCTTCACACCTCCTCCCCCCAATAGCTAATAGATGAGAACTCTGTGCAACATCACTGATTGTGGATGAAATGTTTGCCTGCTACAGGAAAACATCTGTGGCCTAATTCTTTATTCTGTCCCTTGGATAAATAGAAACTATGGCCTTCAGTAGTCTCCAATTCTTATATGTTCAACCATTTAACTAGATGAGTTTTTATTTAAATCCTAAGTTTTTCACGTTATAACATGGAGCATTGGATAGAAATAAATATCTATTGCTTTTTCATGTGGGTGAGTACAAAAGAAGGGACTAAAAATTGAGGGGAACCCTTCGCAGTCTCTTTATTATTTTAGTTACTTAATGTAAAAGTCTTTATTTAAAGAAATATTGAGAATGTTTGAAACTTGATTATGAAGCAACTTAAAAGATTCACATTTTCCCTTTGTATGGCTTAAAGATGAGATCTTTTGGATTAGAAAAGAATTTCCAGGAAATTAAAATATTTAATTGCTTTTAAGCCAGGATTTGGAAGAAGCTAATGTCATAAAGCAGAGTGTTCTAGCTGAAAAAAATTATGTAATACTATGTAAATTGATATCAGCGTGAAAGTGAATATAAAACTCCAGAAGGTGATAAGAAGATTGAAAGCAAGGAATTTTGTTTATTGAATTCCAATTCTATTTACACTTGCCAGTCTGTGGGGGTTTGGGACTGGCTGTGAGGAAGGCCCTACCAAACACATGTTGCTTTGTAGGATGTGTGAAGGCCTGATTCTGAACTTGCTTATGGGCCCTGTATAGGCCAAAAGGCCTTGAAGTACTCCTTTTTTCCCACTCCTCATGGTTGCTGTTGCCTAGGACCCAAGGACAGAATTGATGGGATGTTGTGGCTGAGTTGTTTTTGTTTACCAGTGCCAATCTGAGGGATATTGAGCCAGGTAGGGAGATACAGATACACAAAAGCCCCCTTCAACAAATGTTAATCTCAATGGGATGATTTTTTGAAGACACATCTATTAATGTCATGACTGAGTAAATATAGTGTAGTATCCTGGCTTTTTACTTGACAATTGTTAAGAAATCTGTTGCTATCTGGGGGAAAGTAGGCTGGGTTCTGGTGTCTTTTATGATTGTTTTTATTGGCTAGTCATTATAAAATCCATTCATTTCCATTGTGAAAAAAATGGAAACATAGAAATATATGAAAAAGTTGGAAAATCATCATAATTCTATCATTCTGAGGCAACCACCATTAATTTTCTGTTCAGTGCCTGGCATTAAATAAATGCTCAATAAATGTTTGTTGGATTAATGAGAAAAACTTACATGGTTTAATGTTTTAAAATTTTAGTTGAGATCATTCTTTTTTTTATCTTTACATTATACCATAACATTTTTCCATTTCACTAGAAAATATTTATAAGCAAAATTTTTTAATGGCTGAATCATATTCTAGAAGTTCTATAGATAGAGTTTACTTTTACTCAATCTCTAATATTGAACTTTGAGGTTATTTACATTTTTTCCTTATATAAATAACACTATTATGGATATCCTTGTACATAAATCTTGTGATCTCTGTTTGTTTCTTTAGACTAAATTCTCTAGACGTGAACTTGTTTTATCTGAGGGTTTATATATATTTAATATTTGAAACTTGTCACAAGCATTTCCCCCATATAAATTATACAAATGTACACTCCCATCAACCAGTGTACTCACAAAGCATTATTATGATTTTAAATGTCACCACCAATCTGGTGAAGCTGTAGAAACAGGCCATCTCATACATTGTTGGTGGGAGTATAAATTGGTGCCAGTCCCACAGAGGGCAATTTGACAATATCTCTCAAAATTACAAACATACATACCCTTTGACCTAGCAATTTCACTTTTAGGGAATTCATGTTCCAGATATGCTTGAGTACATGAAAAATGAGGTATATGCAAGGTTCTTCATTGATGTATTATTTGAAATAGCAAAAATGGAAACTGCGTATATCTAGCAGTAGAAAGTTTTTTTTTCTTTAAAGAGTGTTTTGTATATCGATATGGAAAGATCTCTAAATACCGTATGTTGTTAACTAAATAAAAGAAAGATTCAGAAAAATGTGTAGGGCACACTATCATCATTGTGAAAAAAGGAGGGAAAAAGAGAATACATATTTTATTGGTTTATATATATGTGAAATTGCATGAAAAGATAAACAAGAAATTAATTAAAATGGGTACCTGTTGGGAGAATGGCAAATGAGAGGATAGGGGATGGGGTGGGAGGGAGAATTATTAGTTTCATAGATGAAAATGTGTTTCTAATTTTAGTTTTAATTTGTGTTTCTTTGATTACTAGTGCATATATTAAGGTAAATTCTTTGTTTCACTTATTGCAAAGACTTTTTTTCAGTTAGTTGTATGACTTTTAATTATGTTTATGCTTATTTATGATTTACAGTGTTTTGGAATCGTTATATGGAAAACTTTATCAGTTTTTTAATCTGTGATTTCTCCTGTTGCTTTTAAGCTACGAAACTTTCTTTCAACCCAGAGATTTTATATATATATGACATTTCTTGCAGTATCTTTATGAATTCGTTTTTTCATTAAATTTTTAACTCATTAATAAATTTATTTTGGCATATGGTTGGAGGTAATCATGTAAAAGATATTTTTCTAGATGGCTAATTGGTTGACTTTGTGTCATTTATTGTTTGTTTCTCCCCCACTACTTTCTGGTGCTTCTGAAAAACATCATATATTAAGCTTTTGTAAAGACTAAGGACTTTCCTGAGCTATTCATTTATTTTGCACTGATCTGTTTTTCTGCTCTTGTACCAAAGCCACACTGATTTAATTATTGATGTTTTATAATAGATGTTAATGGATGGTAGGGTTAGTTTCTCTTCATTCTTTGTCTTTTAAAAATGTTTTAGTTTTTGTTTATTATTTCAAATGGACTTTGGAATCATGGTAAGTATCACAAATAACTATGTTGGGATTTTGATTGGAAAGGTGCCAAACTGGTAAATTTAGGAAGAATTGACATGTAGTCTTTTTATCTAGGAAGATGACATATTTCCATTTAGTCACATTTCATTCTAATGTCATCAGTACATTTGTATAGTTCTTACATTTCTCATTAAGATTATTTCTGGCTATTTAATAGTTTTGCTGTTATTTTGAGTGGGCTCTTTTTTCCATTACATCGTCTAACTGGACAAAGATGTTGGAGTACATAGGGGAGCTCTTGACTTTTGCATCTTTATTTTGTAGCGAGCTCGTCTTGTTTTGTTAGATATAACTTGCCATTTGGGTGTTTGTTCATGTAAGAGTTATTTTGATTTATTGCATCTTTGTTTTTAGAAGTAAGAGTCAGTAGCTGAGTGACTTTAGAGAAATTACTTCCTCTCTCTGCCTCAACTTCCTTGTCTGTAAAGTAAGAGTAATGGTACCTACCGCATAGATTCTTGTGAGGATTCAATGTGAGTGTTCAAGCACCTGGCACATAATAAGCTTTTAATAAATGTTAAGTAGCTATTATTATCATGATCTCTTTTTGCCTAGGAAAATGTCTAATTTATATCTCTTGATCTGGAAGGAGGCAATCCAATTGTTACTGCCCCTAGCAATGTATTGTAGAGGGCAACGCAATCAAGTTTAGAAATTAAGGAGAACTTCTGTTTGCCTCTATTTTGTTATTGCAAATAAATTTGGCCCCAGTGTGCTTTTCTGCTTTTAGTTACACAAAGTCCTTTTTACATGACAATATTTATTCTTTTCATTAGTTGCATCTTCAAGGTTTCTCATTGTTCCTTACTCTGACGCCCATCTCTAGTTCAACTGTGAAGTTGGAGGGGTCCTACATGAATCAGTGTTAGCTAGATGTGCTGGTGAGAGAGCCAAAAGCTCTGATGTTATCCCCTTGTATTTTCTTCCCAGAGTCAGTGGATATCAATTTAGGCCTTAATCTGGCATTTTTCAACCTTTCTCCTGTGTGACTTTGTGCTGGGCATCTCCATTAGCTAGGAAGCTCTGGAGATGGCAATTTCATGGACCACTGGCTTGGGGTCGTGACCTGCACTTTAATACATACTGTCCCAAGCCTTTCTTCTCCTGTGACCTGCTGCTTCCGCAGACCTGGGCTGTGTTTCAGGGCCACTGCTTTTTCTTCTTTCTTTCATGCAAGTGACTTACAAATGAATTTTAAATAGCCAGTTCATGGTGAGGAACTTTTGAGCTCATGTTCCCAAGACTATGCTCTATCTTAGACATGCTTTCCTTCCACCCAGGAAACCAGCCCCTGGTATCTCTTATCTAGGAATATTTTATACTCTTTTCTCAATTTTGAGATGAAATATAGTGGCCTAGGGCAGGGTATCCAATTCCACTTTGGCCACTTGGGGGTCAATTTATATTTTTGGCGGGTTTTAGGGAAGTGCCAGGAGGCTTGACAGGTGGGAAGAACAAAAGCTTGATTCTCTATTATAATATTTAACCTGAATGAAATGTGCATACCCTGGCAAATGTGGTCTCACTGTAAGTGAATCATTGCCAACAAAATAATAAGGTAGCTGGTTCTGACTATTTCTCAATCAGGTTGTACATAGCCCTGATATACCAGTTTGCTTTTTTAAATGAGTAGATATTGTTCTCTGTAGAATCAGCAGTTGAATACTAACTGCTTTCTGTTCATTTCGGCTGATTTTTTTCCCTTCTCTAGCTTATGGAGTTGTAATCCATGCACGTATAATTAAAATGATATCCAAATGCAGCTCAGGGTTTCCTTCGAATTTGTAGTGGCTTTGTTCATAGGGAAGGTTGTTGCTTTGGTATAAACCACAGACCCAGAGTAAACCTCAGCTGTGCTGTAGCTATTTTGGACGACAACTTTCTAGTTGCCTGTGTGTAATTGCCCATATTACATCATCCTAACCATTGTGAAATGTGCAAAATACAAGGCTTATCTAATGATTCATTTCAGGTGGACAGTTTCTTTTAAAGTAATTTTAGAAGTCGTTCTCTGCAGTAAACATATCCTCCCATTTTTTTTCTTGCTTTCTTGTTCAGGCTAAAGGTAATTCAGTGGTTGATAACTATGTAGCAGAGAGAAGTGTATCATATCCATTGTGCTCCATAACCTTGACAGTCTACCTAAAATGTTCCATGGGATGTGCTTTTTCTTGGTGTGAATAAAGAACCAAGAGTGGAAAAATTCCCTCCATAGCAAACCAAGTAAGCATTAACTCCAAATGAAATTTAATTCCCCTGTCATTGAGTAGCAGAGGAAAAAAAAATCTATCTTCAATAACCACAAGAGGCTCGGTTTTACTGGGGTTTCAGTTTATTGGATTATGCTGTCTTTCGTGATGATAGGTGTATGCCATAAGGAAGGCTTTCAATACTTCTGTTGGTGGATTGTTTTAACCCATCTTTAAGTCAGGTACGTGAAATTTCAGTAAGCTAAAACCTTCCAGTTTTTTCTTACCAATGTTAAACATTTTCAGACTAGGTAATATTACATGTTTACTCACTTACTAGTAGGAAGAAGAGTTTTAAAATAATAGCATTTGTCTTTGGCCTTGGACCTTATATATTGTACACAGAATACAGTTTGGCAAAATGCCTTATAAATAATGTTTCAAAGCAGGCAAAAAAAAAAAAGATTGCTGAGAACTGGAAAGGTCAGAAATAGATCAAATAATTCTGGGCCTTTTTATTGCTGAATAATGGACTTTGTAAATACCATATGTGACTGTTAGACCAAATGAGAATACATAGAACTCAATATTAATTGGTTCAGTATCAACTGATGGCCTGTTTGCAGGATACAATGAAATTATGTTATCAATATAATGTTTTATTGATTCTTTGGTTTGCAAAATTAAATAAACATAGCATAAGCACTTGCAGTGGTAAGTTGTAGTGGGGAAACGGGTTTTGATTTGGAATTTGAAAACAAAATTAAAGGTGATTGAAGCAGAAAGTGGGCTGTGGCATAAAATTTCTGCCAGCATTTCTCGAAGTAATTAAGTATCTCTGGGTGTTTGGGAGGAATAAGAACCAGAGAATAGACTTTGAGGGAAGTGTTTCAAAATGCTTTCTTAAGGGTTATGTCAATATTAGCAAATCATTTTGTTGAATAGTTCAGTTTGCTTTGGTATGGATATATTCATTTATTTCATTCCATGGTTTTATTTTCAGTGTCTACCCTGACACCGAAATTCTTGGTACTGTTCTAGATACTGGCTAAGTAGCAGTCAGCAAAACTGGCATAGCCTCTGCCTTCATGGAATAGGGAGACAAAACACCACCATAATATAAAATTATAGTGTGATGAAAGAAAAGAGCATGTTAATATGAAAGAGAAAAACTGGGGAACCTGACCTACTTCGGGGGATTAGGGAAGTAATATTTGAGCTGACTCTTAAAGAGTGAGAAGTTTGTGAGGCAAAAATGTGTGGGGACAGGAAGATGGTTGAAAGCTGGCTGCTGAGATATGGATCTGGAGTTAAACTCTTGGTGTAATCTCAGGGAGCCATTTTTTTCCCTAAGGTGGTCTGAATCTGCTTCTTAGAGGCCAGAGTGGACCAAACAAAACAACCAGATTCAATGACATAAAATAAAATCCAACTAGGTGCCGAGGAGTCCTAGATCGCTTTGGTATTTGGTATTTCTTTTCTTTTTGTTCTTTTCTTTTTTTGGGGGGGATTATTTGCTCCTTTTTAATTTATTTTTATTTATCTTTTAAATGTCAGAATATTACAAGGGTACAAACGTTTTAGTTACATAAATTGCTTTTGTACCATTTGAGTCAAAGTTATAAGTGTGTCCATCACCCAGATAGTGAGCATTGTACCCGTTAGGTGTGAATTTACACATCACCTCCTCCCCTATCCCACTTGCTTGATTTCCGATGAATCTTACTTCCATATGTGCACATAAGTGATGATCGATTAGTTCCAATTTAATGGTGAGTACATGTGGCGTTCGTTTTTCCATTCTTGTGATACTTCACTTAGAAGACATGGTCTCCAGTTCCATCCAGGTTAATACAAGAGGTATTATTAGTTCACCATTGCTTTTTGTGGCTGAGTGGTATACATGTGGCTCCATGGTATACATATACCACATTTTATTAATCCACTCATGTATTGAT
>VBSM01000568.1:21107984-21169935 GCA_008086735.1 Cheirogaleus medius | reverse complement strand
TGAGAGAGAGAGAGAGAGAGAGAGAGAGAGAGAGAGAGAGAGAGAGAGAAATATTTCAGAGTTCCTGGTACCCTACGTGACTCGTTTGGGAAGGACTCATTTTGCCAGTAGCAAAGCAGACAGTCTGGGCTTCTCTTCTTCTTTGCTTTCCCCCGGCTGATGTCCTGATAGCAGCTGCCCCGCTTCCTGACGTGTCCTAATAATGAGGATGATGTGGCCAGGGGGAGATTCATCTTCTTCCCCAGTCTGACTTCTTCATTGAATTTGCCCCTTGCTGAAGTCCAGAGAGGATTGTCCCCTCTTAACTGTGTGCTCTCTTCACTCTGCCCAAGGTCAGAGAATCCAGCTGTGGCCTGTCTGCCTTCCCTCATCTCTGGCTGCAGAGAGCAATCCGTGTATGTTTGTGACAGTTCTGTGTCTGATGTGTGAGAGGCAGAGGAGTGCTAGTTTAAGCTCCTCCAAAGATGTCTTGCCATGGTAGTGCTGATGAAAGTGGAGACTTGTTTGTGTCAGTGACATAATCAGAGTAGACATCCAGAGCCCAGCTGCAGGGAGCGAGGAGGTGTGCAGCTTACTACAGCCTTCTGACAAAAGCCCACACACTTCACATTCGTCTGCCCCTAATGCCAATCTCCTTCTGATGTCTTAACCTGACTTTTGTTCTAGTTTGCTCAAACGATTCTGGTGACAGAAAGAATTGCTTGGCTGGTGGTGGTTATACTGGCTAGCACGTTAGTACAAGTGCAGGGTGCTGCATAACCAACTAGTCTCATAATAACTACACATGAAGAACAGGCAAGGATTAGTTTATCATATTCTGCCTATTGTAAAACATCAGGCACAGTTATAGCTCCTCATAAATAATAGTGATGGCTCCTAAAGGCCATTTTTCATGTAAATTTCCTTACTGTTAGTGAGCTTGGAAAAGAGCTGTCTTGAAGAACAGGTTATTTAAAAAGCAGAACGATTTCCCAATAAAATACTTTTCAGATTTTCCCTTTGGGGCTCTGGGGTGCCCCCCCTCACCTTGTCCTGAAGATCCACGTGGGCAGATTGCATGTTAGCTTGAGAACCTAATAGAAGCATTCTTACTTTTAATGCCAGCAAAACACTAATAGTGTAAACACAAAGGACGTTTAACACAGTAACTGTTTTTGATGCAGCAAGTGGTGCTGCCAGCTTGCTTTCTCTTGGATGGCTTCTGTATGATGGGAGCAGGATTGGGAGTTGGGCCCAGGCTACTCCTTGGTTTGTGTGGTATAAATGAACAACTTAAGAAAAGTATTTGTATAGTCAGGGTCATTTCTGCCCTTTCTCAATAGAGTTGCAATCCTGGGCTGAATACTTATCCAGCCTGGTTTTGTGTTTTTGGAACAAAGGAAACTTCCAGTGACCAGTCTGGTTAATCACCAGTGCTTATTCCCTCTTCACTACTATTCCGTATTGGGTTTTCTTCTACTCCAGTACATTGGATTTCCAATCACATCAAACCCTATTAGGCTGCCTTCCATTCACAGCAGATTAGATTCCCTTACACCTCACTGCCTAGCAGGATTTTCCTCTCCACAATGTGTAGAGTATTAGGTTCCCTTACATGGGTTGCTGCTTGTTAAGTTGTGTTCGGTGCTGCATAGTATCGAATTCTCTTTCTCATCAGCAGTCACTGGGTTGTTAATTATACACTTGCAGATTCACTTCTCCTGCACATTCTCTGACACACAAGCTCTCCAACGCTCTGACCTCACACTTCAGTGCCTCAGCCAGCCATATGTGCTCACGGATTCAGTATATTTCAGCTGCGTGGTATTGAGCACCTATGCATCAGAGTCTGTGCTAGATGCTTCAGCGTTTATAAAAATGAGTACTGAATAATCCTTGTCTTCAAGTAGTTTACAGTGTATTGGGGTGGGGACAGGGGAGGACAGTGCATAAGGTGAAGAATATATGCATGAAGGGATAAGCGTTGGTTTTAGTCCTTTCCTAGAAACAGTCTGGTATTTGGCATATTTAAAGCACCTTAGAAGGCAATGTGTTCATTATAATGCCATGACTCTGTTTCATAATGAAAAAAAAACATTAAAAATGCAAACTTGTGTAAAAATTTTTTTACCAGGTTCCAATACAATTATTGGCAAAGTTGGGATAAAACTCTTGGGTCTCTTAACACACTCTCTGACAGTCCTGCTTTCATATGGACCTAACACAGTATTAGAAATTATATGATTCTAATAAATATGCATTAGGCATAGAGAAAGATTACTATGTCGATTACTCTCTAACATGCCTTCAGTTTGCATACAGACTAGGGTCTATCTCTGTTTTTTTTTTCTTTTGACACCAAAATATTGTGCAATTTTATTCATCCCTAGAAGGGAGGGAACCAAAAGTAATACAAAGTGGAGTGAGTCATGGTTTCCCACAAGCAACAGAGAGTGGGGGAGGCATAACCAGTTGTGATCTTAATGCTCAAGGATCTCAACTTGGTGGCAGATTCACAATCTTGTGTCTTACGATAGTGTAAATATTGCCTGATTCCTGCTTCATATAGCTTCTCATTCCTTGAACACTTACCATGTGCCAGGCACTGTTCCAGGTGCGTCACTGTAGTATTTCAATTATTGCTCACCATAAATGAACTTTCCTTTTCTGCATTTGCTGTAGATAAAAAGAAATCCAAGTTTACTGGCAACAAAGGGATATGTTTTGTATCTCTTTCTGCCAACTCAACCAGAGTACTTCGTTAATGCCAAATTTCTAATTTGATGTGAACACTACTCACAGTGTAGTCTGAAACTTGAAATGACAAATAGTGATTTAAAAAGAAACACAGTTCAGAAAAAGACCTAGCTAATAAGTAAAATTATTTGATGTAGAAATTCAATAAAAACACAAACTTTGGTTTAATTTTTTATTTCTTTGACACCAAAATATTATATAATTTTTATAAATCCCTAGAAGAAAGGGAACCAAAAGTCAAAGTATTTAATAGAAAGAGGTGATAGGACCAATGCCTTTGCAGTCCACTCAGTCTTTTCTAACTAGTCAGATGTATTGTGTGCCCAGAACTCAGAGTATGATATCTGTATTTCTCAATCTAATTATGTAGTGGAAAGAGATTTTAGTAGAATGAAAAAGTGACAGCAACATTCAGAACTCATTTCTCAAAGGTATGTTACTATTGAAGGTGTCTGGACCACTGTTTCATGAGGGTAATAACACATTGATGGTCAACTGAAATGCCCTACTTTCTTGACCATGGGTATCACCAGTAGTCAGGGAGGTTTTCTTTCCTGAGGCTTGTTCTTAATCATATAGGGATTAATATGCACATCTGGACACAGATTTTATTCTTCCCTAATACTGTCCCCAGATCTTTAGTCAGCCCCCACTATATGTAACGTAGCATCTTCATACCCTCACAAATACTCTTACCAGTGCATGTACTTCCATAACTCAAATATTTCATATTTCACCTTCTTTTGAATCCAAGACTGTGGCCATAATTTATGAATTATGGCTTCAGAGAAACAGTGAGTTACAATTACCCTATGATTCCTTGGGAAGACTTTATTTAATAATAAAATTTCCACTTTGCCCTGTTGCTCATTTTTAGCTATAAAGACCATAGAGTCAGCTACTGCCTCAAATCCAACCACCCCCCTTTACATTAATAGCATAATGGCGAACATTCTGTACATTGCCTGTGACTCACATAATCACCATGCAATATGCATCATTCATAAATTGTTTAGTGCGACCTTTTGCACAGTAGCACTAATTATTATTATCACAGAAGCCCAGTAAACTAGACTGGTAATTATCGGGGATTTATTTGAATGGACAGCTAAGCTATTCTTGGCAAGTTAGTCAAAGCAGTTGTCATGACAGCCATACAAATATGTCTTATGAATTGGGTTAATTAGGGTAATTAATAACTGTTATTTGGCCCCCTTTTCCCAAGGTATTGCCTCAGCATTATCAAAAGGGGGGAGGTAAAATTAAAGAAAAAGTTTGAATCCTTCTGCTAAGAAAGCCACTTTTGAAATCAGTGAAAACTACCCACCTTCCAAAGTTGGTTCCCCTAAATAAACTCTTTTTTTCTTTTTTTAAATAGGACCCTCTCCTAGTTTTGGATGTTTCAGAGTCAGCAAGCACAAGCCACACTGCAAAAAATGCTTAAAAAGAGGAGCTAAATAGTCAGGTCCCTGAGGCTGCTGCTTTCCTTTTAGTCACCTGTGAGAACTCCCAGGGGACTGTCCTTCTGGCTTACACTTTTAGCAAAGCCCTGCTTTGTTTTTTGCTCATCTAGAACTTTCTTGCTGTTCCCTGAAGCTTGTTCATTGTATCAGTTTTCTTTTCTTATTTTTCCCTCACAAGGAAGTTGTGAGTTTTTCTTGCCCGGGTTTCTGCCCCTCTGAGGTTTTCCAAGTTTTAATTTTGTTGGAGGACTTTTTTTTATTTAATGCCTTGGGGACCATCTAACATTGCCTGATGGTGGCTTTGCTCTTTTTTCAAAGAAAGGAAAAGGAGCTTTCTCTTTCGCTTCCCTAAAACAGTAAAGGGTAAAAGTCCAAAAGTCCACAGTTCTCTGTGCATCTCAGCATATTAAGTTGTTTTTCTTATTCCAGTGCAAAGAGAGAGAGGGAGAGGTTAAAAACGGAAACTGGTTTTCCCCAATGAGATCATCCTTTCAGAGGATATTGTTCACAAAAAGAATCTAAGACTTTTTGTACTGGTTTTGAATAGCACGTCAATTCAATTTCTTTTTGTTTCTTGCATAAAACAAGAAAGGATATGAGACGGGAAGAGAACTATGGATATTAATTGAACATCTAATCTATGTCAGTTTCTGGGCTTGATGCTTTTCATATATTAACTAATTTAATCGTCACAACAACTCTATGAGACTGGAAACATTATTATACTAGCTTTACAGAGGAAAAAACTAAAGAATATGAAAGTTAAGTATTTTTCTGAGGTCACACATAATCAAGACTTAAACTCAGGTCTCTGATCCAGAGTCCTTTCTTTTACACCAACTAGAACAGCGTTTCCCAGAAAAGTAAGAGGCTTCTAGTACTTTATAAATTTCACATGCCTTGTTCACACCCCAAACTTCCATTGAATAGAAATGCCTATTTTTTTCTTGCTTTGCTGCCTCTTTGGCAATTGAGACTTCTAGGTCAGGAGCCAGCATTCTGGCTGGCACATGGAATTCAAGTTTGGGGGCAATTCTGGTGAAAAGCTTTTAGCAGAGGGCATTAGGTCAATACCTTAGAATTGGGCCAAAGCACTTTATTCCCATATCACACTGGATTCTCATGATCAGGAGAAGGTAGCTTCTTTCTCTATTTTGCATTCAGTTGCCCTATTGGAGAAGAAAGGTTTTGTGTTGCCAGAGGTGGCTTGGTGGTACTTAGAGGCTACACAGAACACATGGAAGATAGAGGTGGTTAGAGTCCTCTGGGTGTCCCTGTCATAGTAAGCCAGAGATCAGGACCATGTTCTGACATCTTAGGAAGCTGAAAACTGACCGAAGGGACTATTCCAGGCTGATTTCTTTCATGTGTCATTACTAAATGGGGAGTGATATCATACAGATAGTATTTAACATTTTTTTGTGCATAGTCCATAAAGGACATTCATTCACTCAACAAATGTTTATTGACTACCTACTTTGTTCCAGGGGCTGTGGTCAGGATTCCAGGAACCAGCTGTGAACTAAACAGACAACAATCCTAACATCATGGAGTTAACATTCTAGAAGGGGGAGAGAGATAATAAACAAACAAGTGAAATGTATGGTATTTTAAGTGCTATGGAGCATTTATAAGTGCTATGGAGAACAATAAGGCAAAAAAGGAAGATAGTAAGTATTAGAGAAAATTTGCAAATTTAAATAGGTGATTAAGTAAGGCTTCAATGAGGCCTACTTTTATTTCTTATCTTTTCAAAAACAGACTTTCTTCTCCAGCCAGGCTGATGGTTCATTTATTTATTAGTTCCTATCCTACCTACCTTTGTATCCTACCAGGCTTGGATTCACATTGAAAAACAAACCAAACATTGTCCCTATCCTTTTGAAGCCCAGAGTATAGTACAGGAAATAGACATTAAAAAAATGGTCACATAGATAATTACTTGCAATCATGGTAAGTATGATGGAAAACAGTACAAGGTACTAACATGTACCACATATGGGAAGCAGTACACAGCTACAAATTCTATCAGGCTAAAGGCCACAGACAGACCACTGAACAGTTGGTTTCACTGGATTCTAATAGGAAGGACCACGATGACATGCTTACCAAGCAGCAAGTCTCATTTGGTTTAGGTTGTGCCTAGGGATCCATGAATTTGTGATTTCAAATGTTTGATTGCCATAATTACATATAGATACCTTCAGCCTCCAACCTAGCTAATTACTGGCATTTGATTTTAAACACACTCACACACCCACACACACAGACACATGCGCACATGCACACACACAACTATATTTTTTGGAAAACAAGTAAATGATCTTTTAATGTGGTGAATTGTGCAGCTGCTAGGAAACTGACTTAGAAGGAGGGGAAGCATTAATGAAGATAATGGCTGATTTTCAAAGGAGAGCACCTATTTGTTTTTTCTCGTCCTCTCATTGTCCCTCCAAAGCTTCAAAACTCCCTAAAAATGAAAGACTGTAGGACAAAATGCATCTTTTAAAAAAATTTTTAAACTGTGGAGAAGAGAGTATTTTAATGAGGAAATATATTATTTTCCTACAAACCCAGGACTAATAATCTGGAACTGGTACTTTGGCTCTCTAAAAAGTCCAATAAGACAAGCCAATTATGGACTCTGAAATATTTTTATTTTTAGTTCCTTGTAATAACGATTCATTCTCTGCTATGGTACATTAACTGGGAAACAAGTTGAAATGAGAGTTTTGGCACCTTTAGAATAATTGACTATATTTACCAACTTCTTAATCGTGCAGAGAGGTTAAGAAAGGGGAGGGGGACAGAAGAGCAAAAGTCTAGGCCAGGGAAAAGTGGGTCTAGGAGAGTGTGACTTTCAATAAAGGCCAATCAAATGGGCAGCTGTGGAATATAGTTCATCTAACTTTTTTTCCGCTTTCAGTTTATTCTCCAAGTAGACAACAGTTTTGTTACTTATGTTGATTTCTACTTTTATGTGTGATGTGGTGTTACTTTGGGTGAGCAGGAGTAATTAGTTATTTACAAATGAAGAATGCAGTAGGCACAGCTGGAATATTCTTTTCCATACCATGATATCTGGCAGTCTCCAGTTGTCCTTTCTATCTGGGTACACCATTAACTGGCCTATTGCCTTTCCTTTTCAGTAGAATTTCTTTTGTTTAGAGGTCTATTAATTTCCTTTTGGTCCACTTTTCCTTCAGTGGTTCTGCTTGCTTATCTGGTAGTCTTTTTGGAAGTTCCAACCTAATGGCAATCTGGAGTGGAGCTGGTGATGCTGCAGTGGAAGGAGTCTTTGGTAAGGGTAAATAAGTTATGAGGGAAGCAAGTTGAGGGTAAACAGACTGCGAAAACAAATGTAATCTCAGGCCTCATTAAGGAAGTATAGTTTCTGATCACGAGAGGTATTAGCCCCTCTGAACTCTTTGCTGCTCAGAGTACATCTGGGGAATTATGTTCAATTCTGGATGCCTTATTTTAAGTGGAATCCTGACAGACTAGAATGAGCTTCAAGGAAGGTTAAGTAACTGGTAAAGGACCTGAAGACCACATCATTTGTGTAACAATATTCATATTGAGAAGCAAAAAGTCAGTTGCATGGCACCAAATGTTAACATTGGTCTGCACTGGGCAAATGTGTTGAAAGAAAGAATAAAACTAAACTGTCACAAAGCATAAAACCTTCTTCTCATTGTTTGGCTTATGAATTAGTTACACTGAGTACAAATATATACTGTATTTGAGCCTAGGACCAGCTAATTGGTTGACCAGCAAACAACTTTGACCTACTCAGCAAGGGCAATCCGTTGTCAGGTATGAGGCCAAACCCTGATCCTTGGGTGATGGGAGGATTTCCCTTCCCCTTGTAGAGTGCTCTGTATTTAATCTTCTCATCATTAAAAAACTGGTGCTCAGCACTGATAGAGGCAGGGTCCTAGAAAAGGTGGACTGATGGCTGTTATGTTTTTTTCCATCTTCTTGACACCCTTGGCAGCTTAGTGACTGTGTGCTTTAGTGGGGTTAGGAAGGAGTTAATACCTTGGAAAAACTTTAGGTGTGGCTTGTTTTTCTCTTAGGGATATTGAAAAGATGAATACATAGTGGGAAATTTTGAAATTTCTTGGTGCTATAGGCTTATTTCCAAAAAACACTTGTAGTAGTAGTGGTAATACTGCTAATAATTAGCCCAAATGACAGAAGAAATATTAACTTATAAAAATAAAATTTGAAAATACAAATTTTTATGAAATGGTTGACTGCCATAGGTTCTTTATTCTTTTTAGAACACACAGGAGAGGTTTGTTCATACCTTTATTATTCATTCCCTATCTTTTCATGCCTCATTTATTTATTTTTTTTAAAGCACAGCAGAAAAACTTTTGGGGGGAAGAGATAAAAGTAATCCCTGTTTGCACAGCAACACAATGTGTATATTGTTGGCTTAAGGCCTGCAGTGGACAGAAAGAGTTTGGCTTCAGAGCCTTTTAGGCCCTGTTATCCAGGAAGAGAAGACACAGACATGTTGTTCTCAGAGTAGAGACTGTTTCTGAGCCAGCCAAGATATCCCTTGCTGCTTCTTCTGACCTTCCCTCGCTTTGGGGCACTGAATGAGGTCAGGTCTCTAGGGATGGCACACGGCTGGTGAGAGACAGGCAGGGACTAGGGGTCCAGCAGCACCTGGAAGGCAGAAGGGTGACCCAATAACTTTTCAGCTGTTTTCATAGGAAAGGCACAGTGTAGGCAATCAGGAAAGGAAGAGAACAAGCATAAAATCCACATCCTTAAAGTCCATAAATAGAGAAAGGAAAGTGCTCTCTGCTCCCCACCAAGTGGCACATTTTATGGCAATCTTTATTTGTAGGGCAGAGAGAGAGTGGGTCTGACCTGCTGAGGAAAGTGAAGGTCTCCACCTACAGGCTGCTGCAGGGAAAAGCTCCATCTGCCTTTCTACCCTTGACAAGGGGACTAGAGATAAGTTTTCAGAGGCTATGCAAGTTAGGGTCGACTTGTCTCAGGACTCATCTTTATGCAAAAGCTGCACAAAGAATTTGAAAGTCATGAACATTTGACCACTGGAGAAAACCTTTACTGGCTCAAAAAATAAGTCTTTGTGGTTTAATTAGCTACCCCTTCGGACATTGATTTTTCTAGCACTTGTACGAAATGTAACTTGTCTTCCAAACTTTACAGAAGAGCCAACCCAAATCCAGCTGGATTTGTGGCTGTAGGGAAGTTGCTTGATTTTATTAAGCATGGCTTATGTTTTTTTTCTCTTTTTCTCCCCTGACACTCATATATAAATTGCAAAATCAAGAATTAGAGCTAGAGAGACGCAAACTCTTCTCCCAAACCAAATGTTTTCCCTAGTTCCACCCCTCTTTAGATGGCACGTGTCTGAAAGTAGAACTGATGCCCTTTGTTACCTAGGGGGGTATTCTTCTCTGTTGCTCTCTCCTCTGTGCTCCCATGGCACACTATATATACCACTTGCTATGGTCTGAATATTGGTGTCCTCCCAAAATTTATATGTTGGAACTTAAGACCCAACATGAATATTGAAAGGTAGGGCCTTTAGGAGGCAATTAAGTCATGAGGGCTCCACTGCTTTTGTTCTTCTGGCTTTTGCCATGTGAGGACACAGTGTTTGTCTCCTCTGGAGGAAGACGCACTAACAAGCTGCCATCTTGGAAGCAGAGAGCAGCCCTCACCAGACACCAAATCTGCTTGTGCCTTGATCTTGGACTTCCCAGCATCCAGAATTGTAAGAAATAAATTTCTGTTCTTTATGAATTACTCAGTCTCAGGTATTTTGTTATCACAGCACAAATGGACTGAGATACCATTGTGGTAGCACTTACAACACTCACTGCATTATAATTTTCTCTTCACTTAATCATCCCCAACACTAGAAATGTGAGTTCCTTGAGGGCAGGAGTGGAATCGAGTTCATTTCCATATCCCTAGTATTTACCATAGGGCTTGGCACATAGACTTAACAGTCTTTGTTGAATTAAATTAAATTAAATTATTTCAGCCCTGAGCTGTACTAGCTGCCATTTGCTCTACAATAGCCAGTCAAGGACAACAAGGGAACACAAGGCAAATCTTTTCAATTGTTGGGAGGCCTCTGAATGATCTTGTTTTGCTTTTCTTTCTACCCCTTTTCATTGCTCCCATCTATTCTTTTTCACTACTGGTTGCCTACAGTTTGTTCAAAGAAAGGTCTTAAGCATAGTGTAGGATTTTCTGTGACTTTTATGTCTTTCGACCCAGGGCTGATGACTTTGTTATTTTACTCAGCCTTTATATAGTATAGTCAAATCTGATTAATTGAGACTAACTTGGGGGAAGGCCAATTGGAATTATAGATAGAAAAGAAATGCAATTTTATTACTTTCAAGTTCATAGAGTAATAAGAAGTGGACTAACAAAGCCCTTGCCAGGAAGTTTTGCCAAGTAGAAGTCCTTGGACTTGTTTTAATGAATAAATAAGAATGATGTGCAATTAACATATTTATTGTTTGTAAATTGCTTCTAAAGTGCTTAAAAACAATTTATTCTCTTAAGTAGTTTAAACAGTTCCCTTGTAATCTTGTTTACACCATAATTTGCCCAGCAAACCTTTTTAAAAATAGATACAGCAGCCTAGCTCTATCTGAATGATCACCAAATATGAATTAGTGAAATGTGAACTGTAAAGGTATGACTCCAACACAGTGAGGCAAATAAGCCTGAGATGGATGTTTTTAGGAAGTAAACAGAACAGATCCTTCCTTTCCTACTTAGTTGTTAGTCACAGAAGCGGAGGCTTACAGGTACATGCTCAGTCCCATTTAGAGAAGAAAAAAACTCCTTCACCAGGAAGCAATACTTGTCACCATTCCTGCCCCCCTCGGTGGTCTAACCCCGAGAGTTTCCACTGAGGCAATAAAAATGAGAAAATTTGCCTTTTAGATAATTTCACTATGATCAAACAATCCCTAGTGGGCACAAGTAATAGAAGATACTGTATTTTGATTGCAGTTTATCTCTAGCAATTATAGATGAGCAATTTAAGTGGCAACAAAGCAAGTCTTTTGCTAGAATGAGGCTGTATTTCACAGAGCTTTATCATTCGACATTCTCCTGATCACTCAGCTAGAGGCAGTCTGTTTCCTTGGGTGGATCATACATCCTCTTTCTACAGTATCCCTAGGAACAATTATTTTTCTTAATGATAGGATATTGACAAGAAGTGATCTACAAACATCATTTGCACTAAATTTCACTTTTTTCTTGCCATTAGAAATTTAGTTGATGAGACTTTGAGTACTAGGTTTTATTGTTCCAGGACTTCTTAGGAGAAATAAAAGGAAGGGTTTGAGCAAGTAGAGAGGGATGAACCATGGCCTGGATGTCAAAGAGCTGAGTTCTAAACTCATGCTTGGGTTTCTAATAACCAGCTGTGTTGCTCTGGGCTGGTTAACCAGCTGTGTTGCTTTGGGCTGGTTGTAAGGTTCTTTGGGCACATTTCTTTGTCTTCAAAATACTGTTGTGTGTGTGTATGAGTGTGACTGTGTGTGTGTGTGTGTGTGTGTGAGAGAGAGAGAGAAAGAGTGAGAGAGAGGAGAGAGAGAAAGAGATTAGATACTCTAAGGTCATATTGAGTTTTAATGCTCTATGGGTATATGATTCTGTGATGTTCATGAGCCCAAAAGGGAATTTTTCAAAGCCTGCAGTGGACAGCATAGCGTTGTCAGGTTGCAGTAATGATTTCAAGAATCTTTTCAAATGGTATTTGGCAGTAAAGCAACTGAAGACTCTATCAGGATCTGAAGAAATAATTAATATTGCATAAAAGGATGTATTTTTTTAATTTATGAAGGATAGATCTCAGAAGGGACTATAAATTGAAAGCAAAAGCAGTAAATCAGCCAATTGGGCTTCCATTTTCTACAGTCTATAAAGTTAGATGGGGCAGAAGGTCCCCTGGTCTGGGAAGCAGGAGTCTTAGGTTCCTGCTCTATCTCTGCCATTAATTAACTATTGGATCATGGATTCAGAAGCTCTCTGGGCCTCAGTTTTTCCATCTATTAAAAAGGGAAAATAGTACTTTGCTTATATAAATCTTAAGATAGTTGTGGTTATTGGAAAAGAGCATCAGTCAGGACTGTAAAAAAAGCAATTGCCATACCAATATAAGGTGCTATTTTGAGAAAATAATTTTTAAAATTGGGCCATTGAGATATACAGCCTTACAGGTGTTTCTCATTGTGTTAGATTGTAAAACACCCTCTTTGGAGATGTGGATTATGTCATGTTCAATATTATATGTATTACATACTGGCATCTTAGTATTAACAAACATGGGATTCTAATTTTTTAAATTTATAAATGAAATTTGGATTTGGATGAATGAAAGAATTGGGAATAGAGGGATGGGGAGACAAAAAATTATTTTTTTTTACTTAAGCCAGTCCCTTCTACTGTCTAAATTCTTGAGAAATTTTGAAACAAATACAAGTCTAGGAAGCACAGCAGCCTTTCTTAAAAGAGCTTTATAAACTTTTCATTTCTGATTCAACCTATGGAAGAGATAGGTGAGTTACTCCTATCTCACAGATTAGTCTAATGTCAGCTGTTGATCAGTTAACAAACAGTGGGTGAGCACCTGGCCTGTGCCTGGGACAGTGACAGGCGCTGCAGATACAGATACTAAAGACTCTGTCCTTGCCCTTAAGTTCCCCACCTAGGGGAGTGACACCTAGTAGGGGTGACAGATAACTAAGCAACACAATGTGCTATGTGATGTGATAGAGGCAAGTATACTTTTTATATTTCCTTAGGTCACATTTCAGAACTGGTGAATCCTGATTTACAGGCCAACAGTCTCTCTCTAAGGCACTGCTGTCCAATAGAACTTTCTGTGATGATGAAAATATTCTATGTCTGTGCTGTCCGGGATGCGCTAGACAACGAGTGGCTATTGAGCACTTGAGATGTGGCTACTGTGATTGAAGAACTAAAATTTTAATTTAATTTTTGTTAATTTAAATTTAAATAGCCACATGTGACTAATGTCTATCCTATTGGACTGCATAGCTCTAAGGAATGGTAGAGTAGGGCCATAGTCAAGCTCCAAGGTAGTCCTGAATTGGATCTCAGAAAGCTTTGGTCAAGCGACCCCAGTGCTCTAACCCTGGTTTCCTAGCTATATACTACACTAACCTTTGAATGGCTCATTTCCAGCTGACAGCTCTGAATTATGCATGCTAATGTGCTTTACTTAACCCTGGGATGAGTTTTTTTTTTTTTAAAGAAAAGATATTCTGTGACAGTTCAATCATAACAAAGGAAGGAAATGGGGCAAAGAAAACTAGTTTATAAAGGCTTTTAAAATGTCTCAAATATTGCCTTTCATATAATTTCAGATAATGTGAGGTCATTTCAACTCTCTTCAAGCTGAGTTTTCTCTCTCTTTCTTACACATACACTCTCTCTCCTTCTATTCTTATTGAATCAGCAATCAGAGATTTCCAAATCCAGAATTTCCCATTCCAAAAGCAAGACTGTTCACCACATTATTCCTTTTACTGATAGGACAGATAAGAGGAGAATGAGATAAAATATCCTAGTAGGGAATCTCAGAAGGAAAACTCTTCACAATGTTCAATAGTAGTTTAGTTGCAAATAGAAATAAATATTCTATTAATAGAATAAAGTATATTCTTATTTCTTATAGGTAAGAAATCAAGTTTATGAACTGATAATAAGAAGACCTGTCATTTTTCTAGTGACTCACAATTTTTGAAAAGCACTTGCATATACGTTATTCTATTTGGTCCTAAAGGTAGACCTGTAAGATAGGACAGACATTATTTCCACTATACAGATTAGGAAGTCAAGGGTCAGAGAAGTTCCATCATGTCTGCAATGTTACATAGCTAGCTAGTAAGAATATTTTCTATTTTCATCTTAAAGGTTCTGTGTTTGGAAGCTTTGTAGGATTTTTCTTTTAATATTCTGTGATTTTTTCTTAGCTTGTTACCGTCTGCAAAAACAATTGCCAGGGTGATTTTTGGCCCTAACTAAAGCTGGGTCTACCAGGAAACAAACATTTTTAAATATCCAGATACAAAGGTTTATCACATTTTCTGTCACTACATATATATAATAAATATAAATATATATAAGTATATATATAAATATTTGTATATATAGAGTTGAGGGATGACTGCCCACACCTGTTTGTGTTCATTTAGCCCCAAACAAAATATTTCTTTGTTATCAAGTAAACACAAGTACTGAGCCGACCAGGATGAGGAGTAGTTGTATAGTTTCCTTTGAGAGAAGGTTGTGTACATAGAAGAGTGAATAAAGAAAAAGGCGTCCCTAAATGTATCTGAAATACTGACCAGGAGAGAGCTGGGGAGGGAAGAAGCTGAGAACAGTGTGAGGAAAGGAAGGGAGACATCCACTGCACTGGTTGAGGGGTATGCTGTCTGACACAGTATGGTGTTATGTTTCTGACAGCGTTAATTTTTTTTTTTGACAGTTAGGTTTGGAATTGTTTCTGGTTTTTGCTGCTGGAAATCTGATGGTAGAGGGAGAGTGAGGTGTTCCCCCTCATTATTTCTTAATCTTCCTGCAGGAGGAAATTGCTCTAGTTGTGTTCACCGCCCTTGAACCTGTCATGTTTAAGCAGGCTAGGGTATTTTTTTTCTCCCAAATAGTACACCCAGTCAGCCAGTCCTAATTACTTTCATTTCACTGCATTTTCCAGAATCCTAATGAGGTGTGGCCTAGTGGTGTGAGTGCGGGACCCGGCGTGAGGAGTCTCGAATTCTAGTTGCAGATGCTAGATGCTTCTTTCTAGTAGAGGGCAAGTCCCTTAACCTCTTCTGTAGTGCTGTTAATGGGGTTAATAATATTTATTTAGCTCATAATGGAAGCAGGAAGATTAACTAGTTAATGTTGGTGAAAAGGCTTTGAGGAAAAGAAATGGCAAGTTTTTGTGTACTGTGTCCATTTTCAAATGCTAATTCTTATTAACAGGAGGCACCTGCTCCATTACAGTCATCAAGCACCTCGCCGAAGTCTTGCTGGCTGAATGAGAAGGAAAATTCTTCAGTTCTGTGCCATGGGCTCTGAGAAAATGTAGCTACCTCCAGCCCCGGTTTCCAACTCTGGTGTCTGTTTTCTGCCCATCTAAAAACATTCCTCTCCCTTATGGTTTCTCTAGTTTAGTAATTTTTCTCTCTCCTGCACTCCTTTATACTTACCTTTACTGGTGTAAAATGATTATTGTGTTTCAGCTGTGGAGGAAATTAGCCCTTTTTATAACAGCCTGTTAGACATTCTGGAAATTTTTGTGATAAAAGGTTCCATATAAATACAAAGTGCTTTAGTAATTGTTGTTCTGTGTTGGTGTGTTGCATAAGTGCATTACAGATTTCTAATACTCTGTTTCAAGCTGCTGAAAATATTAGCGATTTTGTGAGGTGTAATTATGGCTTTCCTGTGCATGGCTGCCAGCACTCCTATGTCAGATAGCCTTTTGGTTAATCTCAATTTTCAAATCAGGTCAAATTGTAACCTGCCCTCACACCCTGCTCCGCTGGCACAGAACAAGAAGCAATGTTAGGCTTTGGGAGAAGGACAGGTGGGGCATTTTAGAGAATGAGTAAAGATTTCTATTATTTCCTTGAATCCTCTTTTTATTGTTTCCCATTTATGGTTCACAAAGTGACACTAAAGTGTAAACTCTATCTTGCCTCCAACACTGATTTTCTGCAAAGCTTAAGTTGCTAGAAACTGGAGACTCCCGTGGGTTTCCTTCAGTGCCTAATAATTTCAACGGAACCAAATACCCTTTATTTAAACTGCAGTGATAATTAGAGAGCTACCAATGTTAAGCAACCATGGAATCTGATTTTGAGAAATGTTTATTGTGCCTCATTAAATTTGAAATTAGTACTTAAAAGGTCAGAAATAATCTATTTGTGTGTGTGTGTGACGATAAATATAAGTGGATGCTCTGTGTACACATCCTTGACTCTACTCCTTCCGGTGTACTGAGACACCTCTGTTTGCCATGGCAGTAATCAAATTATCTGCAGCAAAAAAGAACTATGGAGGGTTTCATTGACCACAAATAAGAAAATGATTTATTATATTGTATCTAATTAGAAAGCATCAATATTAGAAGCTAATGCATTCACTATTTCTAAGATGGTGTACCACTCAATTGTTTCTTGTTGGCATGATCACATTTTATAGGCTTGAGCAACAAGCTGGTACAAGCGAAATGAATTCAGAACGATATGCCAAGGGCTGTTACTCCTTCACTCTTAAATAAGCTTGTAGAGGCAACTGGGTTTTAAGTGGTGTATAATATAAATAATGGGATTGGGGCTGGAACTGAATTTGGGGGTGTTGTTTTGGCCCACAGGCACAAGGCCACCCGCTGCTTTCCCTCCAAATATTTTGAAAGTCTTTTCAGCTGACAAGGCTCGCTCAATAGAAATTGCACTCTGCAGGCAGTCAGGGCTCTGTAGCTGCTAAGCAGCAGAGAATTGAGGCACTGATAAAATAGAATTTAGCAGAAAGGAATGGACCAGCTCAGATTTTGAGATTGCTGGCCCTTCTCTGAGCCAGAGAGACTGAAAGATAGGCTGGATCCAGCAAAGCTCAAACTGTGGATCCATGGATCCCGTTGCTTGTGGGCTTATACGGGTTTTCTTCTGTCAGTTGGATGAGCTTTACCAAATCATAGCTTCTGAAATTGACGCCACTCCCTAAATCACTCCTTATCTTAGGTTACCTTCTAAAGATGGTTGCCAGTACCTCTAATGGTCACTGAGTTTCCAGGGAACAGAGTGGCTCATTCCTGGATCCCTTGGGCTATGTGACTAGGCCCTGCAGCTGGGTCTGGGGAACTATCTTGAATCAGTATGTACCACATTTTTCCTTTGTCTAACTGCTAGACTATGTTCTGCTGACCCATTCACTGGAAGTAGCCAAGGAAGTCACTCTGAGAAAAGTAGGTATGAAGTGGGCTAATTACTTCCCTGATGTTACCATCTTCTGTTTGCTTTCCATCTCAGTAGTAGATGATGCCAAGAACAGTGCTCCTGGGGGTTTTCTTGTTGTCCTTGTTGTTGTGGCCTGCCCTAGCTGAGTCAGTATTTAAAGTGGCTGTAGCATTTAACCTGTGTGTTTGTTTTCTTGGCTGTTTAAGGGGGGAATAAAAGTTGGCACTTGCTTGTAAAGTGCTTTGATATTTGGGGATGAAAGGTACTCTGTGCCTGCAAAATAGCTTTAATGTGTTGTAGTTACTTATTTGGGATGGTGATTGGACTGTAGGGTTTGTTCCACTGGCAAATGTGGTTGATAGTTATTTAGTCCCCAGGTTAAGTTTTGTTTATGTGGGATGAGATAGTTTGACTTACATGACTGGAGTCTTCATTTTATTTACTCTTAAGCTACTTTTACTCACAGTGAGGTCTTGTTGATTTTTCATTTGTATGTACAATAGGCATTAACTGGTTCCAGAGAGCTTTTTATAAACAGATACAATTTCAGAGTGCACTATGCCCCACAAAGGACTTAGAAAAACGTCCAAGGGCCTGATTCAGAAGCCTGTATTTGTTTGTTTAATGGTATGGTGTTTAGCCTGGTTTTTCAGCTGGTTCTTTGTCTCTGAATTGCATGGATCCCTGCAGAAAGCTGCTAGGTTTCTCAAGGAGGCCTTTGTAGTGAAATTTGCTACCGGGTTGCTCTTCTAAAGGCACAACTTTGACCAAAGATGAGAGCAAAATGCTTTCCCTAGGCCTTCTTTGCCACCTCTAGGTAGTCTGACCACATCAATGGTGCCAGTGAAACTTTAGGAGTGATGATGAGAGGCTGCTCAGAGGAGAACTTTTTCAACTTAACTTGTTGGATGTTTACCACATGGCCTGTGTTTCTCATTGATAGCCCTGTCCTGAAAGCCATTGGGATCCTAGAGTTACCTATCACATGTAGAAAAGTAGCTGCCACACTCTTAATCTGTGACTCAGAGGTCTACATTCTGGTGAGCCCTTATCTTTTCACAGAAATGTTATCTACCTGGGTTTGGAAACACTATCATGTGTTATCACTGCTATTCCCAGAGATGTGGCAGGACTGGTGGAGTTGATAACAGAGAACGAACTGTAACCACAGAAGACAGTGTGCAGAATGGATGCTTTCTGAAGAAATGAGACCACCTTGGCCTAATAGAATTGGTTATTTGCTTTAATTGTGATAAGTAGCCTCATGCTTAATCTCTTCCATCTCTTCTCTTATCATTCATTGACGCATTATATGAATACTTGCTAAGTGTCCAGTATTGTGGTAGATGGCATAAGGACCTCAAAAGAGAGCTTCTGGCCCAGTTAGGCAATGAACTGACATACTACACATGAAATAATCATAGATTTTTTTTAATTTTTAATTTTTTTATGTCAGAATATTACAGGGGTACAAACACTTTGGTTACATATATTGCCTTTGTACCATGAAATAATCATAGAACCTGAGGAAATGCATAATTGCATTATACAGTCTGTAAACAAAGTAATGAAAAATGCTAAGCAATGTGGTATGATCGGTTATGGAGATATATTAGAAATGATGGAAATTAGGTGGCTTGCGTTGGATGACTGCTTAGCTAAGAACTTCATTTAGATTCAATACTAATCACAACAAGGAGCCACTGTAAGGTCTTCAAAAGAGAAGTGATGTGATGAAACTAGTGTAAGATTTTCCAAATAGCATTTTGCAGAATGGGCTGGAGCAAAAGGCAAATGGAGGTGAAGAAACAGTGGCACAAGGAGATGAAGGCTATGGAAATGGAGACAAAGGGACAGATATATGAGCTGTGTCTAAGACCCTTAATAATTTTATAACTTATTTGATAAGAGAGGGAGGTTTCCTGCATTTATGACGTGGGTTATTCACATGTAACAAATAGAAAGGAAGAATTCTTCTACATAAGTCACCTATCCTCATCAAGTCATTAGGCTGCTATTAATATTTATTTCTCTAAAGTAAGAGAATAATTCTCCAAGTTGCACTCCAGTAGCCTGTGTACAAGTGTATGCATGTATCTGCAGCTAGGTAGGTGCCAGTCTCTGTGTGTGTTAATCTGAATGGTTGACATTTTGACCATCCCTGGTAAGAGATCCATTAGTTTGTTAGCTCCTTGAGGGTGTAGGCTATGTGTTTTTTTTTAAAAAAAAACCCCAGGCTTTGGTTTATATTTATTGAATGGATGAATAAATTAATGAGAACCATTTTGTTTTAGAAACCTAAAATTGTTGGAGCTTAAATGAAACACTGAAATCATTTGGCTATTCTCATTTTAAAGATGGATAAATTAAGACCTCAGGAGGGATAAAGTGATTTATCTGTCATTAGTGAGTCAATGACAAACATGGGGACAGAATCTAGGTTTCCCCACTATACCACATTGCTCTTGTAATCAAACTCTGTGTGTGTGTGTGTGTGTGTGTGTGTGAGAAAGAGAGAGAGAGAGAGAGAGAGACAGCGAGCGAGCACATTAGGGCTGGGGTATGTGGAGAGCATATGACTGACAATAAGTGTGGTTAGTAGGAGATTACTTGTTTTCTAGTTCAGGGTAAATATGAGCTTTCTAGTGATGGCAACTTGTGCCTTTTATTCAACTTTCACTAATTCCTGCTTCAGCTGCTGCTGTTTGGGTGGATGACTCTTTGAATATACATTCTAGCTGGAGGCACGTTGGCTACATTTTTACATAGAATTTACATTTTCATTTTTATGTGTTGGGGATAGGAAGTAGGAAAAAAGTCACTTGTCAATTCATTTCCAAAAAACACCTTTGTGAGGAGATGGCCATTTGAACACCTAAAACAGCAACCACTTTTAGAAAAGGATATGAGTCTTTTCACCATTGATCAATAGGTATAATCATCGTTATTGGAAGTCACAAGTTAAAAAAAGAACCAGCATTTTAAAATCACTTTGCTGTGCATCTGATATGGATTTCCAGTTTTCTTGTTTTTATTGCTAAAATGACTTGAGTCAAAAATTTAAAAAAATAATTAGCAAGTTGCATTTATAATGATTTTTAGTTTGATGGGATTTTAAAAGTGTAATTTTAAAGGATTGTTCATTTTCAAATGAAAACCTTAATGTTTTGAGGAATATCTGTTTTAATCCCAGCTCTGCAACCCTTTTTAGGTTGGTGTAGTGACCTGGGGATTTGTGCTACTGGGCAAAGAATCTAGTCCTGAATATCTGCATTTATTGGGCTTCTTTCTCCTTAGGGTTGAAGTCTCTCCTGGTGATAAATGTGGTGCTGAGAGAGCTACAGTCACTCTTCCAGATACTAGGGCACGATTCAGTGAACTGTAAAAGTAATGCAAAATGACAATTAAAGTAGGGCATTCTCTGGTACCTTGGGGGCCTGACAAAGTGGAAGTATTTGACTTCTGATGTGCCAGACTTATTAACATAGAAACATAATAACATATCACCCATCCGAAAGTCTCACTAGAAACCTCCCATATGTAGAAGGGAGCTGAGAACAGAAAATAGTAAGCAAAGAAGGCTGCCGAACAGGTAAAAACAACACCACAAACTGCAATATTACACAAAAGTCCATGTATTAAAGATCATGTCATTTCCCTCTTAGGACAACAGCATCTCAGCTCTATACCCAGAACTTATTAACTCTTATTTTCTAGACTGTTCTCACAAGTATAATTTATATAGTTTCCAAGAACACAGCAGAGTAAAAATATCAAATTCGAAATGGAAGACGAGCTGCTTTTGACATACTAACAGCAGTGAGAAATAACAACACTGAGTGTTTGATAGCAAGTTGGTGATAGATCTATTTGAAAAATTAAAGACAAGAAAAAACCCACAGTACTTTGGGGTCATTGAGTGTGCAGGCAAAACCTGCATGGTACAATAATTTTATGTTTAGAAAGGTGCTCTTAAGTAACTAGTAAGAGGTTAAATTATGCTTTTAATACTTTATTTTATGGAGGGAAACTTTGTGATACGTGTCAGGAACTAAGCAGAATGGTTAGGGTTTTAAATAAAAGTTTTATTTCTTAAAGGCAAAAGCCCTAAGCTATCTGGAAAACTGAGCTATCCAGAATTATTTATTCTTTGAGGGTTTTAGAAAGTCAATATTTTATTAAACCTAGGTCAAGTGAGAAGCCTGCTCTTGGTGGATTCCTAGGATAAAGACTTCTAATTAGAGAAAGGATTTGGGAGAAATATATTACATGGTAAGGAAGTGACTCTTATTTGTCATTGAGACTGGAAATAAAAGTTTGCTCTAGACTTATTTTTTCAATGTTAAAATTAGGTTTTTCGGAAGCAAATGTTTTTTCTTGTCTCTTTGCTATGTTCCTATGTTAACCTGGCTGTCTCATTAAGGATGGGGACATTTCCTGGTGAAATTAATGTGACATTTACAGAAAATTTCCTCTCTCAAATGTTTCATGTTATTTGCCATTTAGAATACTTAGAGAGGGGATTGGAATAATGTCAAGCAAATTTTGATTAAATAAGGCTAACCAAGAGCCAATACCTTCATGCAAAAAAGGAAAGCTTTTGTATTATTTCTCAAAAAATGTATTTCTTCTGTGGTTCTTTATCCCATACTGAGATGACCTCGGCAGACAATCTGACAAAAGAGGTGCCATCTTCTAAACAGCTACGCTCATCTTAGAAAATACAGTATGTTAGGTCAAAGCCTGCAGCCTGTCCTTTGCTCAGGACAATTGTTCTCTACGTGGAGGTACACTAGAATTACCTAAAAAGTTTTTTTTTTTTTAATAAAATACTAGTACCTGGGCCCAACTCCAGGCTAATTAGCTTAGAATCTCCATGAGTGGGTCCTTGGTGACAGTATTTTTTTTTAACAAAAAAGGCATTCCTGAGATGATTCCAATGTGCAATCAGGGCTGAGAACCACTCCCTTAAGACATGCAAACTATTCATTAAGAAAAGATTATATTATTTCTTTCTTCAGAATGGTCTGAGTCACATCCTTTTCTCCACCAGAAGTGTGAAAATATCTACTCTTTCAGTGCACAGAAGTTGGGTTTGAGCACACACCTTGAACCACTATGAGCTAAAACACTTGATGTCTGTATATGTAGATCTGTAATATACTAGGACATCTATGGCCAGTTAACTCAGTTGTTTGGAATGTAGTATTAATGAGGCCAGAATAGTGTATTCTATCCAATTAGAATAATTCTGTTGCATAGATTTTTCCCCCATAACTGTGACCAGCTGCCTCACAAAGAGACCTGAGACTGATTACAAAGGCACAAGACAATGGGTGAATCAGCATAGCCCCATCCACTCTGAGAAAATTGGTTCTAGGAACCCGCCTCATTGACTAATGCTACTAATTGCATTAGGATGCAGTGTGGGACATCTGCCCATGATGGTTTGTGCTGATTTGGGAAATGGAATATTTACATTTGAAGGCCAGGGACCACAAGAATGGGTAGTTTACTCTTTTAGAGTGAAATAAAAGGAGGAAGAAAGATAGGAAAGTGATAAGCTTCAACAATAATCTCCTACTTCCAGTGGCAGATCATGCCTGGCACATCTGCCCGGGGTTAACAGATCTGTATTGAGCTGGGGGAGCGGTGGAGAATTGTTAGGGTCACTATAAGCACTATAGACCTGCTTCTTTTCTTAACTCAGTGTCTTGGAGTGGGAATCCTCATGATGAGATATATTGTTGCATTAGGACCAAGAAGTAGTATAGTCATCAGGGATAAAATTTGCATGGTTTTGCTTCTTTGCCTGAACATGTAGTTCTGGCACGATGCCTGGAGGTCAGGTCTCTACAGAGCTCTGTATGTGATGCACAATGCACACAGGTTCGATGCCTTCATACACAAAACTATGCAAAATTTCCTCCTTGAAAACTAGCTTCTTTAAAAACAGCAAAGACAGCTTCTTTAAAAGAGAGTAGCTTAGGATGTTGCTCATGCATTTCCTGCAAAGCCAGTATCCTTTAGATTTCCTTTTTTGTATCTGTGCCTAACTACTAACTTTCTTGAAAAACTGATTTAGGAAGTTTGGAAGCAGAAATGGAACGTGGATGTGCTACTGTTTCCCTGCCTGAATGAGGTCAAATTCCTGATCCTAACTGGAGTTTCTGGTTCTGTAGAAAGCAAAGGATAAGAATTCTCACCATTCTCATCATGAATCATGATTAATGCAGTTGAACTTCTCCATTGGATTCATGTTCTATTATCCCTATTTTACAGAGGAGGAAACTGAGGCACACAGAGATTAAGTAATTTGCCCAATGTTGCACAGTGAAATGAATAATTGAACTGCCGAGTGCTTAATCGACTCCCTGTTTTAACAATAATTTTCAGGGGATGGGGCACTTCTAACTTGTTAAATTATATATTGTGCTGAATTCATAGAAGAACACATTTAACCAACACTATTTTTACCTATTATGTTGGTGCAACGAATTGACTCAAGAAGTGTTTGTTGGTTGACTGACTGATGGATAAACCTCTTCCAGCAAATACTTAGATTGTATTCTTAACACAGCTTCAAGTTTGCCTCCTCCTCCTGTAATTGTGTTTCCAACAATTTCAGCACTCACTTTCTTATGGACAAATTAGAAAAGAACTGACCCTTTTGATTTTTACTCTCCTAATCCATGCCTTCCAATAGCATCAAAAATTGCTTGAGTTACATTAAAGTGGATATAAACTTCTAGATAAAAGCAGTGTGAGTGGATATTACATAGTCCATTTTCAAATCAGGAGCATGGCAGGAGGGATTACCGTGCCTGAGTGAGTATAGGGCAATGTTGGGGTTTAGTTTCCTTCTCAATACTCTCTCCTACTCTGTCTCACCTATTCGCTCCTCCACCCCCACTTCCTACCTACTCTAGGTACTTAGGGTTCATACCCTGATTGCTGGCTGTTTGATGCCCACGTAGTAGCTGGATCTGCTATTACCTGTCCTGTTTTCTCCTCTGTCAAACTGTGAGTTTCTTGGAAGCAAGGGCTGCATCTAAGAGCCCAGTGCAGTTAGTGTCTGACAAGTAGTGTTCTGAAAGGAATCTGCTATTGTGTTCACTAGACAGCCATTGTGTTTCCTTTTCCAAGCAATTTCAGTTGAAGTGATTTCAGAAGACCCCTAAGGAATAATGGGAATGGTAGAGATTTCTGGTGGGATGGCAAGAGGGTGGAGGAGATGCGTTTGGGCATTTTTCAGTTCATACAATGGTTTGATGAGAGTAGTGCTTTGGTGTTGGAGGTAAGATCCACTTTACTAGGCCATTCAGTTACTGCAGTGTCAATTTTTCCCTGGGTTCCACCCCTTCTAAGGTTCCTCCCTCCTCCAGTCCCCCCACCTTCTGGATGATCATAAGCTGTTTTCCCATCTCTTTCATCTGGCAGGTATTCTGCATTTGCTTTTATAAAGCCGTTGTTCCAGCAGTCTCCTGTAACCAGATTAAACAGTGGTGTTCTTATGATAGGAGCTGAGACAGGGGTTTGCTTGCAAACTTCATGTTTCACATGAAAGGCTTTGGCATCTCCCGTGGACTGCCCTTCACCCTGTTTTAGGCATAATACTTGTTTGCCTTTGTATCTGCGATGAAACGAAGGCCTTCCTGCATTACTAGGGCTGAGCAAATGTCTTAAAACAAAGCAAGGTGCAGAGTTTAAATCCACAGTGGAGGATTACCTTGCCTGCATTTCCATATCTTTGGAATAAATATTTTAGCATCTTAATTATCTACTAATAAAAATACCTTTGAACTTACAGTCAATTTGATGGGCATAGAATTGTCTCCACTGGGGACTGGGAAGCAGTTAGTTTCTGTAATGATTGTGGGTCATATTGTCTCTCCTGTGTAAGTGGTTGCATGGGTCAGTAGCCAGCCATAATCTAGGGAATGTTTGTGCCCAATCCATCCTGGTCTTCAGGGGTGAGCTGCTGCCTCCACAGGGCCCCCAGGGCCCCAAGGAAGAAGAGGCACTCCCCAGGCTGCTTGCTGCCCCACTGTGGCCTTGATTTCTAATTCATTCATTGCTTCTTGGCCAGTAAAAAAATTCCTTCCACGTAGGACAGTTCGATTCTTCTTATGAATCATCTATGTAACCTTTTAAATCTTTTCTTCTCATTGCAGACTGAAAACTATTCTTTTGACTCCAACTACGTGAACAGCCGAGCCCATTTAATCAAAAGGTATGTTGGTTTGCTTCCCTATTTATAAAGCTAAGCATGATTTAATATAAAAAGCTAAATAGAATCATTTTTTTCAGATTTTAAGATGAATGCCTATCTGCTTATTTTAGAAAGTTTGGAAAATTGAGAAAAAGCATAAAAAATAAATTAAATGTCACTGATGATTCCATCCACCAAATGGAATAACTGTTGGCATTTTATCATATTTCTTTACATCCAAATGTATGTATAAACACTCACAATTAAAAATAAAATGGGATCATATTAAAATATAGTTTTATATATGATTTAGAAGTCTAATATTAGAATATTAGAATGTAATAGAAAACTTTCACAATCATGTTGCTATCATAATTCTTTTTGTTCTTCACTTTGAATAAAGGGAAACCTTAAAAAATTTTCTGTGTAGTTTTGAGATTTTGAAATTTTCCAGTGAGTTTTGAGATTGCTGTTATTTTGACAACTTTGAAATCCTTTTAAAGATATTTTAATGAAAGAGAAACTAATTCTTTATCTTTTAGAATACTTTACAGATGACAGAGGACGAGAAATTTGCCTGATCCAATACTTCTTAAAATATTTAGAAGTGTTTCAGACGAAACATTCAAAGTTGAGATTTGTGTAATTGATTGGTCATAACTCAGTTATCCATGGAGCCACAACGTATGTGAGTACAGAGTTGAATACTGCCAAGGAAGATTGTGCAGTGGGCACCAAAGTCACCCAATGATAGAAAGACAAGGGGTTCAGGAAGCCCTCTAAGGAGGAGAAGCTAAGCAAAAGAGAGAACTTCTCATGCAAGAAACCACAGTACTGACCATTCAGATGATGCCTTTATTGCTGTTTCATGTAAATAGCCATTTGAATGGTCCAGTGGTTATTTTTGCAGCTAAAATTGAACTCTGAGTATGTTTGTTAAATTAATAGAAATGAAATAGAGGCAAGCAGGGTATGTTAGAGCTGCAGTGGGAAGACCTGAAAATTCTATAATTTTGCTGGCTTTAACCCATAAATTAATATCACCGAAGAGTAGGGTTTGAGGAATAAACTAACTTGTTGTATAAGTAACTTGAATTCATATCTAATTTAATTCAAGAGGCTGCAGTAACCCCTAAAAACAGGCTAGGTTTATCTGTACTGGTCTGGGATCACTTGTAACCTTAAATGATGATCAATTAGTCATCTGAAATGGATAGTCTTATATTACCAGTTAAAGCACAATTAGGAATTTTTTTTAAGGAGTTAGGAGTAATCCATTTAAAGTTTTTTTTTTTGGCTCACAGAATAAAAGCAAAAGGTGAGGAATTCAAAATTATCTGGCTAATTCGTTTTAGGAGGAAAAAGAAAACGTTCTTATGTGTACTGATTAAATTTCTGCTTCAGGACTATTATTTTCAAAGCTCCTTTTTAAAACTTCTGGTAAAAACCATGACTTGCCTTATCCTCGCAGGTCCCTTGGGCTAACTCAGGGTATCTGGGAATTCTATGATCAGGTTCAACTGACAAGATGAGCCTGATTTTTTTCTCTTTTTTTGAGACAGAGTCTCACTCTGTCGCCCGGGCTAGAGTGCCATGGTGTCAGCCTAGCTCACAGCAACCTCAACTCCTGGGCTGAAGCGATCTTTCTGCCTCAGCCTCCTGAGTAGCTGGGACTACAGGCATGTGCCACCATGCCCAGCTAATTTTTTCTATATATTTTTAGTTGTCCAGCTAATTTCTTTCTATTTTTAGTAGAGACAGGGTCTCGCTCTTGTTCAGGCTGGTCTCGAACTCCGGAGCTCAAGCAATCCTCCTGCCTTGGCCTCCCAGAGTGCTAGGATTACAGGCGTGAGCCACTGTGCCCGGCCTATGAGCCTGATTTTCATAGCCTGGAAGAAATCTAAGACTCCTGGGGACCCTCACGTCTTAGGTCAGCCCTGAATATCCAATTTATAAGGCAGACTGATGATATGAAAACGTATGCTCAAACATTTTGCTTTTGAGATACAAGTATTTCCACAGCAGCTTTGAGACTTACTGGGAGCCTCTGATTTTGATTAATTACTTTATATGTTTTTTTGTTTATACACACAAAAGGTACAATCTAGGTCTAACAGGCTCTTGGTGGAAAGGTCTCCTGACATTGCCTGAAATCAAAGATAGTGGTTTTCACCAGAGACCACCTCGATTAAGAGGAAACAACTGAAAGCTTGGGGACACATACATTTTTGCTGAGTTCTGTTTATGGAACCACAAGGGCTTTGGAAAACCACACAGGACTTTAAATTTTTGGAGTCAATTGAGTTTAGACAAAACCCAATACCCAGAAAGATATACAGAATCTTGCATATTGTGCTGTTCTGGGGACTACCACGTTAAATATAAAATGTGTGGAAAATGTTAAAAGAGAGTGGTGACTAACACCAGGTGATAAAATCATGCAAAGCCTGTTCAAATAGCTCACAGCAATGTTTGAAAGGGGTTTCGCTGTATGTGGTTTCTTGAAGATCTATTTACATGCATGGAAAAAGCTCCTGGCCAGGAAATTCTGAATCTGATTATTAGTTTTAATTTTACTATCAAGCCTGTTTCTTTGAATGCTAATCCAATTTCAGGTCAACTTTGAGAATATGTTTTCCTATCCATTTTCTCTTCCTCTGTTTACTTTCTGCTACTTATCCAAGGATGTTTCTTGTGCTCTTCTTTTTGGCATTTCCTAGCAGTAGTTAGCATTCTTGGCCAGACCATTTATACATAAGCATCATTTCCTCTCTCACATCCATCTACCTTGGGTAGTTGAACAGCAGCTACCACTGTCCACCTCTGGTTCTTTCCTGCATCAGCTAGGGTTCCAACATGAAATAGTTGGCATCCCCAAATTAGAATGGCTTGAGGAACGTTTATTTACAAAGGGGGTTATTTACAAAATCCTGGTTTAAGGTTAGTGAATCTGAAGGGATACTGCAGTATCCTGGCCCTGGAGGAGCTAAAAATACTTCTGAAAGAACCAGGGAAAAGAGCATGTAGAGAACATTGATTTGAGAGTTACAGTGACTTCTGGTTGGTCAAGGGATCCAGGCCTCATGAAGTGACCCTGCAGGAAGGGAGCAGAGACAATCAATATCCTGACATGACTCTTGTCCCACCCTCTGCTCTGCTGGTACCCTCCAAAGGCTAAACTCATCGGAAAGCCAGAGGGCAAGGGGGTTCTCATAAGTACAAATCAAGGTCGAGAAGGATCTGAAAGGGAAAAGGAAAATATATGACACATTTCTCGTAACTTTCTTCACTGAGTAATCTAGCATCATATTTCTGTAGTTTTTTTTTCTTCTTCTTCAGAATGTCACTTGCAACCTGCAGGTGTACCCAAGGAGGCTTGTTTGAGTGTCCATGATCGATAATCCAAGACGGTTCAGAATTTTTTTCTGGATGGACTTCCTTCCTGCTATGATTGTTTCCTTGCTATCTTCTCAGAGCAAGGAAAGCCAGCAGTGGTACTTTGCCCCTACAGCAACCTTCTTTCTTCATGCCTGCTTTCTGTGCTGCTCTCTGATAGCCAGTCCTGCGGTGCTTTTGGAACAATATCAAGCAGGGCGTGAGGCTGTAGCTCAAAGAAAATGAAATAGGAAATGAACAAGGCACGGAAGTAGTGTGGAAAGGAAAATGAACATTGGCTTCCTAAACCATGCCCAGTGCTTTCCTTTTCCACCCAAGTTGTCCTGGGGTTTTGCAGCACCTGGTATGGTGCCTTGTATATAGTAACTAGTGCTTGGTACATGTTTATTGAATGAATGGATGAGAGAGGTTGAGGTAATTCCATTAAAAACTAGCACTAAACTTCCATTTAAGCCAGTGATCTCTGAACTCTGATGTGCATTGGAATCACCTGGGAGGCTTGTTAAATGCAGAGTCTCTATCTAGCTCCATCTCCAGTGTAACAGGTTCCCAGGGTGATATAGGCGGTCCAGAAACTAGGATTTTCTTTACGTTATTTAAATACAGTTACAATAATATTTTGATTCTCTCTTTCCTCTTATTCTTAGCCTCAGATGGCATTCCCTGCATATGTGGTGTCACCTAGTAGGAACATATGACCTGTTTCCCTTCAGATTCTTCTGTCTTTTGGAAAAGAGTTCTAATATTTTAAAGGATAAATACAGGTCAGAATTTGTGTCATGTTCATTCATCAAGCATTTGCTGAATAACTCTTGTGTGCAGAGCACTGTTCTAGGTGTTTTCAAACATACCTGTCCTTCTGTTGGCCGCTAGAGCAGTAATAGAAACATTTACATTTACAATACTATTGCAAACAGGTATCCCTAATTTATAGTCCCACAAAAGTTGTTTTACAAGTCTTTCATCTCCCAAGAGGCACACAGGTAATAAAGCAAGTGAAATCAGCATTTTTTATGCCTGGCATAAATTGTTATTTGTTTTAGGTGAGTAGCCATTTGCTGGGTTGTTTTACAATTTGCAGCATCTTGCTCACTGGATCTTAAACTGCCTTACACAAATCCATTCATTAAGCTACTAAATGCCCTTACAAGATCAGAGTAAGAGGTCCTTAGTTTGTCAGATGGGCAAACAGATCTTTAAATGAGTTAACTATTTCAAGGATTGGGAGAGGAGTTATACCTCTTGCTTTTTCTTCTGAGAATGCACAACTTCTTGGGCTCACACTACCAGTCCCTTACATCCGAGTAGCTAACCCTTTGCTGTTTTATTATTTCTATCTTTCTACCTAAAAACAACAGCTCTGAGGTGGTATATAACATTCAGACGCAAATAAAATGGATGATCAAATTTTAAAGAGGCAGACTCAAAAACAATTAGAAGTGAGATAGAGATCCCAGGCATGCAGGGAGATAACTCACTGCAATTAAACATTATGTTTACATTGAAGCTTGTGAGAAGCCAAGACAAAATGGTAAGTACATCAGGTCACATAGTTTTCATTATTCAGTAAAGGAAGGATAGACATTTGACAGGAGAACTATTTTTTTCTATTCTTGTGTATTAGGAGAAATTAATATAATGGACAGTGTGTGACTACAGAAGATATAGAAAAGTTCTTTAAATATAAATTTCCCATACTAATCCTATAAAAGACCATGAACATAGTATTTAATTGTAACTCAGTGAAGGCATTACCATAGAGAATAATGATCATAGTAAACAATAACCATTTATGGAGCCTCTGTGTATATCTGGTACTTCATGTACAGTGTCCCATTAGGTCTTCCAAATGACTTTCTGAAGGAGGTTTTAGCAAATGCATTTTACAGACAAGGAAATTGAGACTCAAAGACATTAGATATCAGGTCCAGGGTCACATAGATGAAGTGACAGATTAGGAATTATCATTTGTCCTAATGACTCCAAGTTCAGTGCTCCTTCCATTGCAGTCTATTACAGGAATCAAGTTTAAAGAATCTAGAGCAGTTGTTCTCAACTGAGGGTGATTTGGCAGTGTCTCTCCGGAAACATTTTTGGTTTTTACATCGTGTGGGGCTCACTACTGGCATCTAGTAGGTAAAGGCCAGGGATGCTGCTAAACATTTCACAATGCACAGGACAGCCACAACAAAGAATTATGTGTCCCAAGATGTCAATAGTGCCAAGGTTGAGAAGCCCTGCTCTAAGGGCTGGTTAATTACATTACCCTTATACTATATCCCTCACCATCATATGTTTCAAGCAAATTGACAACTGCTGAAATGTAGTCAAATCAGAGTAGAATTCTCTGGCTTAAAGTGACAATTTTGTGTGATAGATTAAGGAAATTTTCAGATATCAGATATATAGCTTAAAAAAATTATTCTATGTTATAGAAATGGAATATTATCCAGGCAGATCATATCCTTTCTCTGGAGGTACATGGGTGCTTGTAGGCAGGGGCCAAACTTTTTTTCTAAAAAACAAACTTTGAATCTATTTAAACTCTGGGAATAGTATTTGCAGGTAGAAACCCCAGAATATGTGCCATGAAACTAAAAATGGCAAAACACTTTAAATCATGTGTTTCCAATTGGCCTTCTTTACCATAAAAGAACTGCAGGATAATTTGTTTTTTAACAGAACTGCATCCTGGTGGGTCCATAGGACTGAGTTAGCTGCGTGACACAATTTGAAGGAGCTGAGTGAGCTGGCCTATTGAGTGATTTTAGTTTTAGTGCAGTTGATACCCAGTTATCCTTCCTGAAAATAATTAGCTAACAGGTCAATACTTCACTTTTTTACTTTTCATTTTATTATAATTATGGCTTTCCAGTTACTGCCCTCTTGATCTTTTCCTTTTTATATTCAGGTCAGCAAGCATTCTACATGTAGGTTGGTCATATGTTAAAAATCTGCTGTGATTCCTCTTGACCAAGTGTAAAGAATGACAGTGCATCCATTGTGTCCATTGTGTAGCTCTTCATCATATGTACTGAATGTTCTTATGAAAGTCTCAGAGAGCCAAGCCTGTGAATGTTCAAGGTTGATCAGATCAATTGAGTTTGCAGTGTCATCTCCACAGGGCTCTTTTTTTCAGAGGCACAGTAGGTCTGTTGGGGCTTGTTTTAATTCACAAGCGTGCCACTCTCCCTTATTGAGACAACAACATATTTTCTTGAGTATACCTTTGCTGCTTCCTCACTGACTAGGGAATGGATTCACCATCCACTAGGTATTTCAGATGCATAATTTATGCTCCATGGTGTAGCACAGCTGCAGATTCTGTCAGGCATACAAAGTATTAGAAATAGCAGGTGGGTCCCCTATAGATGTACCTTATGTATTATTCTCTATTTCATGAGAAATGATGTGGAGTTCTTGGATAGTATGCTCAGTGCATTGTGTGGTGGATTGATTTAATAAATGCAAGATAAATTTTACCTACAAACCCTTGTGCTGAAAGTTTTCATGTTCTTAGTATAACTATACCCACAGTTATTTAATGCTCACTCTCTGGCTGTCACTTTTATCTCACCTTCTTATTAGTTAGGGTTCTTCAGAGAAACAGAACCAAAAGGCATTTCTATATCTATATCTATCTAGAAAGAATTTTATTATGAGATATTGGCTTACATGACTGTGGATGCTGAGAAGTCCCACAATCAGTCATCTGTAAGCTGGAGAATCAGAGAAGCTGGTGATATAGTTTGAAGGCCCAAGAACCAGAGAGCCAATAGTGTAGATTCAAGTTTGGATCTGAAGCCTTGAGAACCAGGAGCACTGAGAGCAGGAGATTGATGTCCCAGCTCAAGCGGTAAGGCAAAGAGCAAATTTAATCTTCTTCTCCATTTTTGTTCAATTGAGGCCTTCAATAGATTGGATGATACCCACCCACATAGTAGAGAGCCATCTGCTTTACTCAGTCCACCAATTCAAATGCTAATTTCTTCTGGAAACACCCCCATAGACATACCCAGAAACAATGTATAACCAGCTATCTGGGCATCTCATGGTGTAGTCAAGTTGACACATAAAAGTAACCATCACACCTTCCATGCACCAAGGCTCCCCTCTTCTCAGTTCCTGCCTCTCCTCCTTTTCTTTGAATTTGTTCCTCTTTCTTAGTTAAAAACTGTCCTAGGCTCTCTGATCCTGATAATCCTTCCTATTTTAATTGCACCACCTCAATTTCTGATACTTTTTCTTTTTATAGTTGATGGGTAGACATCTTTGGAGAGGCAATATACATAGTGGTTAAGGTCCCACGAAGACCCTGAAGCTGGACTACCTGGGTTTGGTCTTATCTCTGCTACATTACCAGCTGTGTGACTTTGGGCAAGTTATTCAACTTCTGTGTACTTCCATTTTTTCATCTGTAAATGGGAATATTAGTAGCACCTTTCTCTTATACAGTCATGATGATTTAAAAAATTAATTGATGTCAAGCACTTAAAACAATGCCTCATGAACAGTAATCCCTCAGTAAACATTAGCTATTTATTATTTTATTTTGTAGAAGAGGAGAAAAAAACCTTCTGAAATGATGACATTCTTTAGAGGTGGTTGTTTTAGATTTGTAGCTTTTCCCGCCTTGCCTATAGTGATGCATTGAAGATAAGTGAATAAAAATATTAGCTGCATCAGCCTCCAATAGTGGGAACCTCTCTGCAATGTTAACTTCCATTATCTTTAACAGAAATTTCTCTTCTCTCTATTGGGCAATAGAGCCACAGTTGGCCTCATTATAGAGCTGACATCATCCTGGCTCAGAAAGATCTTTTAAAATCAGATCTATCACAGTCGTACATTATCATTCTTTCTTCAACCCAGCAGCTCCACCTTCAAGGACTTGGAGGGCAACAGCCTGAAGGATAGTGGCCATGAGGAGAGTGACCAGACCGACAGTGAGCATGATGTCCAGCGGAGCCTGTATTGTGATACTGCCGTCAATGATGTGCTGAACACCAGTGTGACTTCCATGGGATCCCAGATGCCTGACCATGGTAAGGGCTGGTTGGATGTAAGTTGCGATAGTTGACTCCAAAGAACCCAGAATGTTTGCAGATACACTGTACTACCTTACTGTAATGAATGTATTATCAACGTGTCTACTGAGCTCACACCTCAGCAGCATCTACAGGTTTTTGAGATGTCCTGACACCTAGCCAAATTCTTCTTCACCCTCCCTGAGTGGATCCCCTAGGATTGTAAAATGTTCAGGCATTTTAAAAGCTGACTGCGTATACATGTAGCATACATTCTCTTCTATAATAATTGCACTGAGCACATAGGAAATGAACAGATGCCTTCTCTCCAGGAATAAATGCCTCTTTTTGCTTTAGTACATGAACTCAGCTGATCAATTGAGTTGCATAGAACACAGCACTAATGAGACCAAAGGGGTGGGTTTTGTTTCCCTATTGGGCTGGTTAGCTTTATGCAGAAAGAGACTCTGTTCTCTGACCACAACTTGTGTTCTCTTTACTGGGGATAGAAATTTTGTATCAAACTTCCCATTTTGCCTATGGGGCTGTTATGCCAAATCGCCGTAGCTACCATGCAAATCCATGCCATTGGTCATAGGGGATACCAGGGTGAGAGAGTGCAGCTGAGTCAATGTAAAACATTCCACTAGTGTGAATGGCACCTCAAAGCACATGTCAGGAGGAGCATCCTCATGTATGAAGAAAAGTCTATTTTTGTGAACTCAGCCTCAACCACACATACTTCAGCAAGAGGCGCTATTTTAAACTGTGCTAGGTAAAAGCCAGGGTATGAAAACATTAGCAGAGTTCAGCTAAGGCAGAATGTTCAGATGGACTTGGGCACAAATGTCATTTTCAATATTTTACTGATGCAAACATGCTATGCAAACAGCCTGTCTTTTTCAATTAGGAAGTATGAATTCAACTTGGTGTTTAGGCTCAGTGAAGCTTCAGAATGCTTGGCTATATCTTGAGAGAAGCTAGACTCAAACTCAGCTGGAAGCCCTACTGCTAAAAGATTTAAAGATGAGAAAACAAAATATGGTGATTATGTGCTGGTCTTCAGCTGTTTCATTTCACTGTAAACATCATTAAATGCTTTTGTTTTGCTTTTGGAAATGAATCCGAAAGAAAAAATTGCATGATCTACAAAACAAAATGTTTTCCATGGAAAAAAATTAGTCACTGTACATTCTATTAAATTGTCTAATCCATCCCCTCCCCAGCAGACCCGAGTGTCAGACCCTATTATATATAGAGGTCACTACCAATTGTGCACTGCTGCCTTCCCTAATTGGTGAGTGGTGACATCTGCAGAGATAATATACTTTCTGGGAAACCTTACTATGGCTAAAGATGAAAAAAAATTAAACATTTATGTAACTGAAATAGAGGCAATTTAATTCCCAGAGGATTAGTAGTGTGTCACAGGATGCAGACTGATATGTATCATTTACTAGCCGTGTGTCTCAAACAAATGCTTTTTCATTTATATTGAGAAAGGGTTTTAGTTAGATGCTCTCTAAAATGAAATGACTCTAGGAAAGGAAATAGTCATAATTGATTCTCACTTTATGCCTGGCTAGAACAACATCTGTTTTAATTTTTTGTCACATTTCTCTAGGAAAACAGTATCAGTGGACTGCTGCTAGTTTTTCTGAGAGACTGTTTCTTACAATGGGATATATATATGTGTGTGTGTGTGTGTGTGTGTGTGTGTATAGTGTAGATTGGATAGTAATGAGAATATTCTTTTTTTTTTTGGTGAATGCACACCTAAATTTTATTTCAGCCATAGCCATTTGAGTTGAAGGTACAGTTCCACCAGTCTCCATATAGGGAGAGTGACCAAATATCCCAATTTGCCTTGTATACCTCATTTTGTATCTGTCCTTGGCCTAATCAATAATGAGAATATTCAAAAGCAAATGTGTGACATTATCTCAAGACTCTCCTACATATAAGACGATTTCACACACACACACACACACACACACACATGCACACACACTTTTTGCTGTTCCATTTTGGCAACATTTTCACATTTTGTCTCTCAATATTTGATTTGCATGTATATGTCTTCATTTTTTTCCATTATTTCAGCAGTGGCTAAACCTTGAACCATTCCTTGGGTTGGTTCTTTTCAACTTAGGTGAGTGACTGAAATTTAGGTACAAAAGGAATTTAGGTCTTGTTTACATCTCAGTTCCTACCAAGTCCCTACCTTGTGATATCTCACTACTTCTGAAGCTTTCTGTAATGATATTTAATTTTGTATCCCAAATCAACTCCAGGCTTGCCACACATACTGTATCACCAGTTCACTTGGATTCATTACTGCTACATCAAAAAACAGCAACAATTCCAACAATGAACATTTTATAGCATTTTCCTATCTCAAACTTGCATTCGCATAATAAGTATATCTCATTTTATCCTAAGGCACAGTGGTTTAAATGCAATCACTGGATGAATCCATCATGCATGCCTGATCTTGTAGTCATTTTAGTTACATTCGTTGCAAGGTAATATGGTATTGTTGCTTCAAAGGACTACCAATTTAGAAAGCTGGGGAGGGAAAACAGAATCTGTTCTAGACTCAGACCTGCACTGAAATCTCAAGAATTCCTTGAGAAAAAAAAATAGTCCCCAGTCTCTTTGGTTCATTGACACTGTGATAGGCATCTTAAACCCGAGTGCTCTGAAATCCTGGGAGTTCCAGTGCTGAACTATTCTTGAGGTTTGGGTAGGTGTCACTGGAGAAGAGTGAGGATTATAATGAATTTGTCAAGCTAACTTTGATCCTGATATTTATTTTGGTCCTGCCAGAACCACTCCAAAGATGGGCCAAATGTACCCAATAAGAGCATACCTTATATCTTTGTTTTGGGGAATTTGACTCACCTTGGATTTCATGTCTATAGCTCTCTCTGTGACTTTTCTAATTTGGATATCAGTACTACATTTTTCCTTGCACATATGTGAGTGCATGATTGATGAGGAATCTCAGAATTTTCAAAATAAAAATAATTTTATGCATCTGTTAATTTTTCCTTGAGCAGGAATGGGTTGTTCAATGAGCTGATATTGTGTTGCCAGTGTTTGAGATAAAGGTATAATCTGCATTTGCTCCTCCCTTTTTGAGAGACACCCGGGTCCTGGGCCCTGTGGTTTTCACAGGGCTAAAAGTTTCTATGGCATTTGTTCTTATAATTTTATTATAGCAGAAGAATGTTCAGTGTGAATGACTCTAATTGCTTCGTGACTAAGGGCCCAAATCTCTTAATTTTCAGCATCTCTTCTCTCAGAACATTCCTAAGGATGGGAACCCCAAATCACTATATGCAATGAAGGAAGGAGAATGTCATATTCAATGCAGGAAGAATATCTATCTAGAAGACTTTTGAACTCAAAGAGCAAAAGTCAGGTGTTTAGTCATTAGAGAGTTGGGATTGTGTGTGTTTTTTTTTCAATTTTTAAACTTTTAAAATTTATTTTTTATTTCGTTTATAATTGGCACATAATAATTTTACATTTTTATGGGGTATACTGTGGTGATGTTTCAATATATGCATATCAATCACCTCAAACTTTTATCATTTCTTTATGGCGATAACTTTCAAGACCCTCTTTTCTAGCTATTTTGAAATATATAATACATTGTCATTAGCTATAGCCATTCTACTGTGTAATAGAACACCAAATGGATTGTGTTTTAATTGCCCAACCAAATACATTTGTGAACTGGGTGAGGGTGGAGATAAGAGGGAACGACAGGATTCTTTGCTTTTTGGATTACTATCAATCTTGGTATTTCTCTTGACATGCCTAAGACCAGGTCAGTTGGTTGATGAACTGGCTAAGCTGAATTTCCTGGTTGCCAGCTGACTGAATTACAAATTCATCTGTCATCCACAGTGTCCGTGAATTAATATGTCTCAGTTTGTCCCTAGTACTGCAGCTTTTGTTATGGCCTCCCAGAAAAGAATGTGATTAAGAATTTTTTATCCTGTGCTTCCTACTAGCATATATAGTACTTTTTGGAATGCTATCGCTCAGTAGTTCTCAGAGGGCCTCCAGAAAAAGTAAATGTTGTCATTTGACAGGTTTTACCACTTGATTTGGTTTCTGAGGCAAGGCAACTTGGTGCTGAGCTTGAGAGTCACACTCAAATCTTTTAACCAATGGCTTCCCTACCTGAATTTGAGTTATTTGGTTAAATTACCACCTTCTGGTGGGGATAAGAATTTTGCCTTATGCAATTCCTGCATATAGTATCTAAGAAGAGTAATTGGCAAGTAGAGTGGTCAGAGGTGCCAGAAGCTCATGGGTTTGGGGATATCACCAGGCTTGAATCTTTTCCTATCTGAGTTATTTCTGAGTTGAGTGGTGCTGAAGTTAATAGGCTTCTGGCTCCTTCTTGCTTCTGTGCATGACCCTTTGTGATGACGTAGATATCCCATTATGCTTACTTAAATATGTAACCCTGATGTGAAATTGGGGTTTATGAGGATCATGAACTGTACACTAATCCCAAGCTCAACTCATTTATTTCAGATAATACTCAGTCTCTCTTTCCATATGATTTTAATTATTGATTATAAATTCATCAGCTGAAAAGATGACTTAATTGCTTTAATATGCACCCAATTTGGAATTCGCTACAACACTGAATTGTTTTCCCTCCCATGCTAATTGATACCAAATGGAAGCAACATACAGAAATTTGCAGTAATATTTATCTGCTTTTTCACATCCAAATGTACCCAAATATGATATAATGATTGCTTTATTTCTGGAAGTGTAGGTTCTTCTGTGTTTTACTAGACTCGTTTATTTACTAGTTTCATCACCTGAATATTGTTTAGCATGTTTGCTGTGTAAAATATGGATTTGAAGAACTTGATCTATGCCTAATGCAACTGCTATTACAAATTAGCCATGAAAATATTCTGTAGGCTGCATACTATGCATATCCTAGTGTCAACCACAGGTGTATTAAGATGTTTACACTTTCAAGGCTCTACCAAAAATGTGTAATTTTATTTCCTCTAACCTTTTAATGAAATTTTGATTCAGTGACTGAACATCCCTTTCTTTATCCTTTTACCTATCCCCCTGACTCACCTCTCACCTCACTAAATTTCCAAACACTCATTTCAATTAGTCTCTTGGCAAAATAGGGAGTTCTCAATGGAGACTATTTTGTGTCATTGCAAAGAAGTGTGCTCCTGGGCTCGAGAAATGGTAGCGTGGACCAGATGTTCATAGAGTAATTGAAAATTCCATTTTATCAGAATAGCATTTGCTGTCAAAAAGTTTTATCTTTACTTGAACAAAGAGGTTGATTAGATCCCCCTGGACCCGAATTAGCATCTTTGAGGCTGGATATACTGTTTTGCAATTCATGTGGTTCTTTCTTTCCCAGTTTTGCTCATACAGTATCTTTTTTAAATGTCTTCATCCTCTTGCAAATATATACCTGGTGAAATGTTTAATTACTTGAACCCAGGAATGTGTATACAGTGTTTCTATATATGGAACTTCTAGGCAAGCTTTCATCTTGCCTCAGGTATACAGTATTCTAATACCTGGGAAGTACAATCCATGCACAGATATATATCATTCATTTACTCAACAATAATTTTGAGTACTCACTATGTGTCTGGCTCTGAGAATTGGATATGTTTACTACTTTTATTGGCTCTAAAAGTTATCATCATTTTACTTTTGCTTATCTGAGGTTTACTGAGGTGACCAAGATCAGCTCAATGATGAAATAAATAGCTCTTTATAATTCTAAAAATCGTAAGAATAGAGCTTGGGACTACTAAAACCCTTGTTAATATTGTGCCAATAAAGCAAAACAAACAATACGAGAAGGCTGTTACAATCAAGATCTTATTTTCAATGAGAATATCATGAAAGATTCTTTCTTGATGTTCTAATTTGAACAATATTGCATTGGTAAACATTTTTTTTTTAAAACTCCACCTGCTCTGAGGTTGAATTTCCTCTCATCTTAGGTTAATTTCACTGTAGGATGGTAGCCTTAATCTCTGATATGCCCAGTTACCTTTCTGGTTCAGAGGTATTAGTGGTACTCAATGCCTAATTCTCCACTTTCCTCTGATGCCCAGAAACATTATCTGTTCTCAGTAATTGTTGGGCAGGTGGAAAGAGAGGTGACAGGTGGAGCTTTTGTTTATTTCAACTACATTGCTGCACCAGATAATTGGATTCCTTTCAAAGAATTATTTACATTTTACTGGAAAAATAGTCACTAGAATAAAAAGTTGTCCTTAACTAATGGAAACATCTATGCCATTAGAAGTTGTTTGCTAGCATTATTTTGGCACAGTGCCTTTGGTCAGATAATTCTTTTAGGACAGTTTACCATAGGTCTCTTCATGCAGTACATTAGAAATAATACCAACTATTCATCTGCTTTCAAATAGAAATGCTATTGCATACACATGCACACACACACACACATATGTTTTTCTGATCCTCTTAGAAAGTTTAGTTGTCTCATATTCAAGATCATTTTAAAATTTATTATTATTAATATTACCTGTGGTAAGGGATTCATTATGCATCAAAAGAATAAATGCCAAGGGTTTTCTTGACTAGTTGACACTAAGAATTTCGATATTTTTCAGCACTTAAAAAGCATTGGTGGATGGAGGCTATATAAAGGGAGCACACGGCACAATTAAGAATTTCATTCTCTGTAAGTTTATGGCCCAATAGCACAAATGGTCCAGTATGGAATAGACTACATAAGATCAGTGAAGAAATTAATTAAGATTATTTGAGCTGGAAAGCAAAATGCATTTAAAAGGACACTTTGGTGTAATGGGATCCCTTTGGGGGAATAGTGGAAGCCAGGCCCCTACATAGTATGCTAGATGAAGTTATGCACTGTTTGCTAGGTGAACGTTTTCCAGTTGCTTCATGAAAAAGCAATTTCTGTAGGCCATAAGTAAGGATACTGCCAATAGGATAACAGATGAGAAGCAAAGCAAGTTGTTTTATAGCACCAGATCATATGGACTGCTTCACATACTCAAAAAGTCTATTGAAATATCAAGATCATTATGTTCTTTGGTTCTTTCTTTCTATTTATCATTATTTCTGTCCTGTCATCAGGTTAAGAGCTATAGACTCCATCAAGATGGGAAAACATGAATCTGAACATGGTTTTGAAATATTTACAGAGTATTTTTTCTGTTTATTTTCCCATTAACACCTTTATTGTGAAATAAATGTGGGGAATTATTTCCATTCATAATTTTGAAAGCAATTTCAAGAATACCAAAATTATGTGTCATTTTTTTACTCTGTGGACAAAATACTCGTGAGATGGCTTTCCACTCTTACCATAGATGCTTTTTGTCATCCGGGGTCAGGACTTGCCCCAGGTACTTTTGGCCTTCGTCTTTACCAGATGGCTCATTGCCTGTATACTTTGGGTCAGCGAAAGCTTAATTGATACATCCACTTTGAAAATGTAGCCTTTTAACAAGAAAGTCTTTGTACTTTCTATTCCTTACAAGGCTTGCCCCCAATAAAGCTCCAGTTTGGAAGAATCACCAAGCATCAGATTAGAGAAGGTCTGAGCTGGCCTTTTTAGGGCCATCAGAAAAGTTGACACAGGTTCTTTTTCTGGGGATGTTTTAAAAAATCTCACCTAATGTAAGCTTATGTCTTAGATGAACTTTTAAAGCTCAAGGTGGACAGATTATACAGACTCTTTTGCAACAGGGCAGAATGGAGCCCCACAAACCAGTCATTCTATGATGTAGAAAGAATATAAAGCAGTTCCTCATAGTTTGGGCTAAAGAGATTATCAATGATATTAGTCTCCAGAGTTGTTTTGGAGCAAATCCTTTGGGGCTGTACGTGTGTGCATAGGTGTCCAAGTCAGAAGGGTGATGTGGAATTTTAGGTTTTGTGGTGAACACTGGACTTCTTTTACAAATGTGTAGTTCAGAGATCTACTGTGTGGTTGGAAGTATGTATTACTATAAGATAGTGTGTAGCAGAGATGATTTGAAAGTCAGTGAATCCAGAAGGGGCCAAGGAGTTTATCAGAAAATGAACTCTTTGCAGCTGAATTTACTCAAAGTTTTGTCTCACTGAGGTGGCTTCATGAGAGACACTTTGTCTTTTGAGGGTCCCTGGTAATCAGAAATAATACTTTGGTTCTGTGATCCTTCACAACAGTTTTGACAACAAACATGCAAGCTTTAAATCTGAAATAATAGACACGGTGGTTCACGCCTGTAATCCTAGCACTTTGGGAAGCTGAGGTGGGAGGATTGCTTGAGGCCAGGAATTCAAGACCAGCCTGAGCAAAAGTGACACCCTGTCTCTACAAAAAATAGAAAAATTAGCCAGGCGTGGTGGCACATGCCTGTAGTCCCAGCTACTTGGGATGCTGAGGCAGGAAGATCACTTGAGCTCAGGAGTTTGAGGTTGCTGTGAGTTATGATAATGCCACTGCACTCTAGCCTAGGTGAAAGAGCAAGACCTTGTATCAAAAATATTTTTTAAATAAAAAATTTTTAAAAATGAAATAATAGACAGCCCTGTCTTATCGTTAGTTTAGTTCTTTTTAACCTTAGTAATATTTACTTTAATGGAAAATGAGACTCTTTAGTTTCCTTTCTTAGTTTAATGGGAAGTTTCAATCTGGCTGAAGTTAGAACTCTAAAAGCAAGTTTATCTTCCCCTGCCCCAGTCAGCTAAGCCACAGGGCCTTTCTAAATCGTGGTCTAGTACCTAGACTCTAAGTCATACAGGAATGTAGCTATAATCTGTTTTGAATAAAAGTATAACTTATAATGTCTGCTTTTCTTTTAAGTAGAAATTTGTAAACATATACCACTCTAATCTGGAGAAACTTGGTAACTGTAGTTGATTGCAGGGAGGCAGCTTCCCAGTTATGAGTTTGCAAATTCAAATCCAGTGCCAGAGATATATTTTCCAATTTCTATGTGGCCACTCTCTCCAGCTCTCAGCTCATATGTTCTCTCATTTTCTATCCTTTACCTTGGATAATAATAGGTGTTTGAAAACTTGCTTTCTTCCCTCCACTTTCAGCCTATATGGAGTCCTAACCTGTGTGAACAATAGAATCTTTTCCTTTTAATACATGGAAGGGAGGGAAAAGAGGAATGATGTAGGTTCCAAGATACTTAGACTGGTCAAACTGTTCCAAGGCATCACCACCTGCTGTTTTTAATCATTAATGAGGCTGTCAGTTGCTCTAATCTGGGAGGTGAACCAAAAGAATGGTTTTGATTTTAATTTAATTTAAAAATCAGCTTATTGAAAAAAAATGCCTCCAGCTTGTAAGAGTCAGGTTGCACATTGTTGATAAACCAAAGCAAGTCAAATGTATAAGCTGAACTGTCATTCATATGCAAACGTGAACTATTTTAAACTTGGGAAATTATTATTATTACCATCACTAGCCAGAAAATTTAGTCCTTTTCATTCAAGGAGCCATTGTATTCCACAGACATGCTACATATAAGTATCTGTTACATGTTTTTTCCTGGAAGAAAAACGGATGCACCGAAAGTGACTCTATTAATGTCAGAACACAAACTGATGGTAAAGTCCAGAGTGAAGCCCAAAGTGCAAATTCTTTTGTTTGACTCTATGCCCATCAAACTGTTTGTACATTTGAGAGGTTTACTGATTATCTGTGAGTACTCTGTTAAGTTTGGATTTTCTTACACTGGATGATTTTGCTTAGTAGCAAAATGAGAATTCAGAAATACAGTGTCTATGTGCAAAGTGGATTCTAAGGACCTAAAGCCAGACCTTTGTGCCAACTGCCAACTTCGAAGGTCTCATTATGTCTCTCTGAGCTTCACCAGAGACTTTCAGATTTATAATTGATGTCAACTGAAGTTGAAGGCAAAGAAAACCTTCCTTTTTTGACTGTAGAAAACATTACCTTACTGTTGGGCCCTAGATAGCTGGAGGGTAGTGTATTAAAACACACTAGCCTTCTGCTAACAGAGCAAGTGAGCACTTCCTGAATTCAGCTGATAATCAGTTTTAGCAGCTAATGAGTTTGCAAACAGACTAAACTGGCAGGAGCTGGCACCAGGAAACCACCATTTCAAACTAACCATCTCTTACTAGTCTTTTGGTGTTTACTTTGTGACACTAATTAGAGATCCATAAAACTATCTGCTCTGCATCTTTGGTTTAAAATACAATTTTCAAAGAAACACAATTCACTTTAAGGCTCCTCTTAGTATGTATGGCCTTTCCCCTTCTGAAGGAAAATGCCTGACTTGCCATTTAAGTAAAGTTTGGATGATTAATCTGTAATGTCTTGTAATTAAAATGCCAGAAAGAGTTGCTTCTGTAGTTGGTGTAATTTATAATGCTCTCCAGATTGTGTTGGTACCGAAGTGGGCGGCAGATGTTTCCACCACCGTTATGTGTTGGTGGTCTGAAGGCACCCATTCCCAGGCTGTAGTCCTGCCTGTCAGACTGCCTGTCTGCCTTCTGCTTTGGACTGAATTCCTCTTGATTGCCTGAGGGAGTTAGAGGTATGTTTTGCTTTCTTTCTGCAGGATGATGAGCCAAGGAATGGGCTTTTTACTCTTTAGAGAGGGAACTGTCTTTCAAGTTGAAGTGCTGTTTAGCTCAAAATGATAGGTTATCGAACATTCAAACTATTACATTTGCATGACGAAGGAGGAACAGCATGCGTTGTTGCTGTAGTCCCCCATCCCACTCCCTCTTTGATATTCTGCACACTCAGAAATAATTGTGTCATTGAACAAAGAACATTTTGAGATAAGTGTTCCAAGCATGTTGGACCCATGTGTTCATCTTGCGCTTTTGTTTATCTGTCTACAGCACCTTTTAGTGCCTCATTTCTCTCTCATTTGTTCTAAATAACAATTACCTAGAATAGATGACTTACATGATCCTATGGGACAGAATCTCTAGGTGAGGAATTGGCTGTCTATTAAATAAGTGAGATTTGCAAAGCTAGACATTGTTTTATTTGATTTATCAAAGGAGTACTTCTTCCAGAAGCCTAATATTAATCATCTAGGATCCTTTAGAGATTAAAATATCTATACCAGAAATGCAGGCACAGAACCTAGTATTCTACTTGCAGTATTACCTGGAGTCATCTTTGGTATCTTAAGTTTCCACTGTCATCAATATAGAATGCTTAAAGTCCTAAAAATTCCCCCAAATCATTGTGATAGGGGACTCATGTTATAATATATCATCTCCCTTACAGCAACTCTGAGAGGGAGAGACAAGCATAGAATTCCAAAAAGTCAACAGAGAAATGACAGCCGTTTATACTGAGGATCAAAGTCAGAATCTTGGCTGATTGAGAAAGGTTCAGAAAGTTAGAAGGAGGTGATTAGAGAGAAATGAAAGAAGATACAAATATCTATGGTTGAAACTGAAATTGGCAGGGACAGGAGGGGTATAATCCAGACTTCCTTTAATATGTACTATCTATTAATAGCTAATCTTCATACATAAGTCTGAGAATTCTAAGTCTGATTGGATCTTCCAGACAGATAGTGTCCCATCAATTCAGGCTCCTACTAATCTGAGCCAATCCTAATGAGTCAGTACAACTACTTCCACCATACTCCATTATCTTCAAGATTGATATTGTCAGTTTGTCTGTAAACCCAAAGACAGGCAGAACGTCGTAGCAGCTGAGAGTACAGACTTTGGAATGAGACAAATCTAAGTTTCATGTTTATTTTGTCACTTAATAGCTATTGACCTTAGTCAAGTTACTTATTTTTTTGAACCCTCAATTTTGTCAGCTATAACATGGGAGTCATAATAGAAATTACCTATCAGGATGATTGTGGGATGATCCAGGTAAAGCACTTAGTATATTACCTGATTCATAGTAAGTGCTCAAAACATAGTAAGTGCTATTATTATTATTATTATTGTTTTTTGAGACAGAGTCTTGCTCTGTCATCCTAGGTGGAGTACAGTGGTGTCACTGTAGCTCACAGCAACCTCAAACTCCTGGGCTCAAGCAATCCTCCTGCCTCAGCCTCCAGAGTAGCTGGGACTCCAGGCACGCATCATGTTGCCCGGCTAATTTTTCCATTTTTAGTAGAGACAGGGTCTTGCTTTTGCTCAGGCTGTTTGGAACTCCTGAGCTCAAGCAGTCCTCCCGCCTTGGCCTCCCAGAGTGCTAGGATTACAGGCGTGAGCCCGGCCAGCAAGTGCTATTATTATTATGGACATTGAATAAGTGAAATATCCACTTTGTAGGATTTCAGGGACCTCCCCACGCAAAGCCTCTCATCTGCTTGCTGCTGTGATCCCTTTAACAGAGGGTGAAGCATTTCATTTTACAATTATAGTTCTAAATTCAAGCAGCCCATTTGTGAGAGGAAATGCATTTATTCACATTCACACTAAGTTGTAAATGGATGCTATTAGATTGTTTCCAAGTTTAGAATTTGGTAGGGCTGGGGGAAGGAGGATGGTTTCTGGAATATTGAACATTAAGAGTCTCAGAGGGGAGAAACACATAGAAAACGGGTGCCAAGGGGCGACAACCTCATGAGTTTGCCAGACCTATCAATGTCCAAAGGAACAGGGGAATAACTGTCATCTGATTTACTTGCTGTGAAATGTTTGGAGGCTGGAAAGCTGCCTTCACTATCAAATCATTTTTCTTAATCAGCTCAGAGTCTGGTTTGAGAAATTATAGGATGTCCACCAAAGGTTTGAAGAAAGGTCTGTGTTCATCTACATTGCAAAATGCTTATTTTTGAGCAGCTGCGATGAGGTAAGCAAAGCTCTGGTTCTTTCTGGTAGCATTGATTTTGCTTTGCCTTTCCTATGTCCAAAACTGCACATCCCAACCCCAGGGTCCCAGCAACTCTTCCCTGCTTTCTCTCTCTTGCCTCAGTGCTTTTAAATGGCTAATGGGTGGTAGACATCATTTTGATTCCTTTTTTATTGTTCCCACCTCATGCCCAGACTTCCATTAAAAAATAAATGAGGAAATACATTTTTCATTTCTAGTTTCCTCTAAAAAAGTCACCCTGAAAAGGATCCCTTCTATTCTTTTTTTCTAACAATGGACGGAAAAATGCTCAGCTCCTACCTGAAAGGTCATATCTCCTTGCCATAGGAATGAGCTCACAGCAAGTCCATAGGGACAGTGTCATCTGACAAATGATGGGAATTCATGTGCGTTTGGATTTCAGCCTCATTTTGTAGTGGAAAAAAGGACTTTGTTAATGATAGAAAAAAAAAAACTCAACCAAAGCCCCTTATAAAATCCTCTCTCTATAAATCCCAGGAGAGAGCCACTCAGATACACAGTTGATAAATGAAATTTCTTTTTACCCCTGCCTTGCTTAGAGCTGTTTGTCTTATATTAATGTAAGTCAGATGGCTCATTTCCACTGGTTGTGGGGTGTTGAATGTAGTTGGCAAGCTGCAGATTTGTGGCATAAATGTTTTGGTTTGCAAGGGACCTTATGGCATGTTTGTGTTTGTCAACATTCATATGGAAAGGGGGGAAGGCATGCACACACAGAGAACTGTGAGGAATTAGAGACATGCAAAAAGAACTTATAGCAAAGGGACAAGCACCATCTTTTTGAAGAAGGCAGATTCATTGTGAAAATAAACTTTCTTTTATAGCCTGACCATACTATTCCTTGATTGATGTAATTGGAAGTACATAATTTTTGCCTTTCCAAAAATCTAAATCCACATGCTATATGCAAAATGCTAAGATCATTATAGTCCCTAAAATAATTTAATGCCATGTGGTTCAGTAGGAACTGAGAATTGTAGTTTTCACTCTATTATTTGTTCATCATAGAGCCTTGGATAAGTCACTAACCTCTCAAAATTTCAATTCATATATTTATATGTGGAATGATGAGCAATGCTGCAGTAATGTTGATAGGATCAATTACAAAGGTGACATTTATATGTGTATAATACTTTGTATTAGTACAATACAATTGTCAATCAGATTGCTAGTGTTTTTTTTTTTCCATGCCCTTCTCGTCTTTGGCCTGTCGACCTAAGTCCTTTCCTCTTAGCATGATCTAGTTTAGCAGAAAGAACACTGACCTGAGAATCAGGGGCTTTAGATTCTCATTATGTTCCTCTAATTAATAGCTGTGTATCTGTAAACAATTTACTTGCCCAGTCCAGTCTTTGGATTTCTTATCTCCAGAATGAGGGATACTGGTAGTACCTGCCTTGTAGGGTGGTTGAAAGGATTAAATGAGATAGTACATGGAAAACACTTAGTACTGTGCCTATTCTATAATAGACACTGAAAAAACGGAAGTGGTAAGATGATGCTAATGAAACATTCTCCTTGGTTTCCTCTTCCCCTTTTTCACTTATCCATGTCTCTTTCTCACTTTAAAATTGTGGACAAAATTTAAGTCCAATAAGTAGCCTTTTTTGACTAACAGTTTGCCCTGATCGCTCCTTGGCTTGCTACACTTCAGTACCTAGGTACACAGTTTATATCATGTTAATTTGCTTTTTTGCCTATTTTTTAAAATGTTAAATGAGGAAGTTGAGAATTGTTAAGACCCTTCAACTTCTAAGCTTCTTTTATTCAGATTTTGGGTTCTGGGCAAACCTTTGCAGATTCCTGAGTACACACAGCCATTTGCCAATGGGTCTGTACTGAGTGCTATACTCAAGGTAACAGATGGTGTGGTGTGCTTGCTTTGAGGGGTAATTGCTCTTTCATCTTAACTTCCTCCCTTTGGCATTCCTTCCGTGGAAACTGCTCAATGGCAATGTCATGAAGTGTGGGGTAAAAATCAAACTAAAGTAGCAGGTTACTTTATCTCAGAAAGAAAAACATGGTTAAAAACTAAGAACAAGTGCAGTTCTACCAAGGGAGGGGGTTTTTAACTCTTAGGGACCAAATAAGTCTTAAGGATGCAATGGACTTAATTGTCCACTCATTCCCTCCTTTCCTAAGCAGGGTGGCTAGTATTAGGTGATAACTCTCCATTTTCCTTGAACGAAGTTTAAAATGACTTCTCCTCCTTGGATAACATGTCACACCTCTCACAGTGGGTCTGTTCTTAAACTCTAACACTTTAAGCTAAATCTCGCATCCTTTCTTCTGTTGGGCCGCTTGTAAATTGCTAACTTTACTACAGACTCTCCCTCCCTATCTCCTCTTCCTCCTTCTTTCCACACATACTTTTTCCCTTGATGCTTCTTACTTAGTTCTTCCTCCAACTCTCTCCTTTTCCAGCTCAGCCTAATTCTGTCTTCTTTCCATCTAGGGACAACTTCACATTCCCATTCATCATTATATATATATATATATATATATATATTTACAGAAAATAGAGATAATTTTCAATGACATTGAATTTTTCTGGTTGTAGTGGTTTAGTCTTCCTTTGTGAAGACTTTTATGGTTTCTTTTTATTTGGTAAAGTTGCCTTCTTTACTACTTTTTCTATCCTCCCACACAGCTCGTAGCACACTACTGTGAATGGAGAAGACTCTTGATGAACAAGTGTTGATCAATTCATTTCTCTGAACACTACCAAACAACAGATGCCATTCAGCAATGTTTGATCTCCAGGACAATTCTCACCCTCCCCATTTTACAGATAGATGCTGGAGCTGAAATGATTTACTCTAAGACAGTGCAAGGATCAGAACAGAGTTTGTGTTTCCTGGATATATTATGTGACTCCAGGGCATTGTTCTGTTTTTCCATTTGAAATCTCAAAGGCTACTGGACTGGCAGGAAGTTTTCATTCCTGTTATGAAAGGGCTACCTCCTCCAGTTTGGAAGAACTGTTGCTTAGGGAAACTGGAGCAGAATATAGCAGTGAAATCAGACAGATCAGGGAGTCAGAAGCATTACGATGAGATGGAAAGAAATAACTGGTGTGTCTAACTAGCCCAGGGGCATGTTTGATAATTCCCAGGTATGTCTACAGCATTGGCACCTGTATAGATATTGGCCTTTCACTTTGTTTTTTACATTTCACTCTTTGAGTTGGCCTGCTGTGTTATGTCTGTCACTGGCAATCCCGTTGATCACAACATTTCAACTGAATCACAGCTTGAGTCTTCTTGAAGTTTCCTTCCCTCTAACCTTGCTGTTTTCTTGCTCATGTTGGTGTTTAAAACTTTTTCTTTAAAAAAAAATGCCTGGCGAAATTCTAGTCTTTAGCTTCTGTCCCCATCATCATTTCCTCCGATCTGGGCTGTTTTAGATTGGATGTTTTCAAAAGTTTTATCAGATGGCTCTATTCTTTTTGGCTTACTGGACTGTTAGTTTGCTGAGGTATAGTCATTGTAGGTTGGTTTGTTCTTTGTGGTGCTGTATGGACATTTTGGTGATGGTCATTTCTCAAAGATGATCTAAAAAGCCATTTTCCACATTGTTAAAACACCCTGTGATCACCCTTAACACCTCAATAGTTACTGAGGTGTTTTCTACCATCTTTTTCTTTTTACTGTTTTTTGTTGTTGTTGTGTAGGGAGGGGCAACAGCGCTGATTCAAGCATCTAGATTCAAATCCTGGACCTGCCACTAACTCTATGTGTGATCTCAAGCAACCTACTTCCTTTTTTTGGACCCCAGTTTCTTCATCTATAAGTGAAGAGTTTTGACTGAAATGATTTATAGGGACTAATACTCTAAGACTCTTTCTTGTTCATTTAGTGTGAGATTATTGAGGAAGTGGAAAGCATTTGGGCTGGATTTTTCCCTGTATTTCTAAAGACCAAGGCAGAGTGGGAAATCTGACCCTTAGTCATGGGGCTTTGGGTTGTAAAAATCTTTCCCTCACGGCAAAGGAAATGAGGATGAAAAACTGGTGAAGCTAGCTTGTGTGAAACATTCTGAGTTTCTTCCTCCTCTTTGGCTTTTGTTTGCATATATTTAGCTTAACTCTGCTTTCAAGTGTGTGTATTTTCGTGGAAATGGTCCTCTTTTCCTTTTACACCAAATTCATGTTCTCATCTTCCTTCTCCCTTACTGAATCATCCATTTCTGAATAGTTTGCAATTTTCAACTTAATTAGGTCTTTCCCCTAAGTGAAGAACACAGCTGTTCCCCCTCTGATGCTTTGGCAGCTGCCTCTGCCTTTCCCAAAATGGAATGATTAGCTCTTTCCTTTGATTTCTTAGCTGGCCATTAGTTCAGGACTACTAGCCCATTTCCTGTGTGATAGAGCTACCAAATCCCATGGCCAGAATCGTTCCAATTTGCCTTTGATGCCTTTCAATCTTCTGAGGACTTAATTCATATGAAGTAGGGGATTTATCAATCTTTCAGAGCTCCATTTGCCTCCCTATCTCCAGTGATTCCATTGTTCAGCCTTCTGAGATGCTGATCTATCAGGAGAACCTAGCCTGATGTCCCTGATGTGGTTTTGATGGAGAAATAGAGGATAAGAGATCCTCAATGTATTTTGTCCCTGAATTAAATGGCCCTCATTTGTCGTGGGTTTTCTACTTCAATTTCTAAAAGGCCCTTTTACCTGTTTGTCTTTCCATTTTAGTTTTATGTACCTGTATTTAAGAAAGTGATTGCTGTTTTTCCCAGGTGCTTTGACTTCAATCTGCCCCTCTGGCCTTTAATTTTATCATTCTGCTTTCATTGTTAATTGTTGGGATTTCCTTTCATCATATATTTTCCTTACATTCAAGCTATCCAGTCAACTTCTCCACTCCACTCCAATTTCCCTCTCACACTATGCTCCCTGTTAATCAACCAAAGGCACTGTGGGCTTAGTACTGAGTAGTGCCCTTCCAAATGTGTGTGGTGCAGCCTGTTTTTGCTTCCCTATCTCAAGTGCCTCATTCATTTTAATTCCTCATACTTAGCATATTAGGCATCTTGTCAATATTTCATTTCTGAGGTCTAATTTTAAAATTTGGATGCATTCTGCATGTGTGGTTTTTGTTCTTCTTAAATGATGAGATCTACTGCAACCGAGAGTCAGATTCAGCTCTGTGTCTAGGAGGAAAAGCAAGCACAGAGGGAAAGAGCATTTCTCAACATTCTTAGAAGGTGTATATAAGGGCCAGCCCTTGGCACAATTGTGTGTACAGTGCTAATATATCTGTCTGCCTGCACCTTCCCCTCCATTTGGGAGCACAGACATGCAATACTCTCCTTAGGCTTTCTTAGTTTGTCACCATTAGCTTTTCCACTCAGGGCCCTGCATCCCCAGTCTTTCTTTGCTTGTCTCCTACTTTCCACATAAAAACTTAATTTCCATGTTCCATTTCCCCATGGTCCTGATTATTTCAAGGGACCTGTTAAATGAACTGTTCTCCTTTTCCAGATAGCATTTGCATCTTAATGTGATGACAATCCAAAAGAATAACTAATGGTGGCATTCGGGTCACCATTATAGCCTGATGGAGTGATGTCTTTAAGATGGGGTTTTTCTCAGCCTCTTCCTTCCTGTCCCATCAATTGTTGGCTACATGATATAAGGATATGGCTAGCCTAGACCCCGTCTGCCTCAGAGAAAGCTGCCTGAGATGGATAACAATACCTAACAGGTATTGAATTCTTCCTTTGTGCTAGGCACTCTTTAGCTCAGCTTACTTGCATTTCATCTTTTAATCATCCCAACAATCCCATGAGGTCAGTGCTATTAGTCCTAGTAGTCCTATCCTACAGATAAAAAAAAAAGGCACAGAGAGTAACTTTAAGTAACTTCCATAGGATAGGGCTATTAAGTCTCAGAGCTGGGACTCTAAGGCAGTCTCACTCCAGAAACCACAGTTTAGACCCTTTGCTACACTGCCTCTGGGAGAGGGATGGTGCCTTTTTCACATGTACATTTCACTGAAAGAAGCTGGCTTCAGATATGCTGCAGGGTAGTAAGCTTTGGCAAGAAGCATATGAAGTCTTGAGTTGCTCCAGTAGATCTGGCTCATGCCTCATTCTTTCTGGAGAGAAGCTTGCTTTTGGACACTGCTGCAGCAGAAGGGATTGCCTTTGCTTTTCTGCACCCCAAAAGTTAGCAATGTTAAAAATTTCTTTACCAGTCCCTATGGCCTCAGTGGGGATGGTTGCTAAAGGCCTAGAACCAAGCTTACACTCTATCTTTTCCCTGTTTTAGGGAGCTGATGGAGCTATGGGCAGGGCTCTCCTTGGTGTTGGTGAGCAGGAATATGACAGACTTAAGACAGAGGGTCTGTGAAGGGGAGAGTGAACTCACACTCTCAAGGGCCAGAATGGCTAGAAACCCTGCCTCACTCAGGTAGTGCCACTATCTCCACTGTAAGTAGTTTTTTAAAAATGTAGTGATACAATGAATTGTTTTCTGAGGCGGATGGTGGTGTTTTCTGTTATTACTGTTTTTCCTTCTGGACTGAGCTTTTATTGGCTCCTGCTTTCTTACTAGCAAACAGAAAGCTTCACACCTGTGGGCTGCTGCAATCATGATAATGAACATTCTGTTCAGAAGGGGAACATTCGTTCTCTTTCCCAGTAGTCGTTACCCCAACACTGGGAATTTAATGCATTCATTTATTCTTCCTTAGATAAATAGGATTAAATTCAGAATGAAGCAAGGAGCAGTCTTACTCGGTCTGTGCTTTGCATGATTTTCAGGGTCTGCACAGTTCCAGCTGTGTAAATATGATTGCAGAACTTAGGTATTGTCTAATGGGGGAAGCTTGCAATTTGGGAGAGGCACACCATAGCTGGGCTGCAGCCAGACATTCTTCCACCCACTTCAGTCCACACCCTGCGGGGTAGGCTTGCTCAGCTCCTAGAGTCAGAAGTGAAGATGGGGCAGCTGGAGTTAATTATACTGTGTTACAGCATCTTATCAGTAGGGGATGAGAACTAGGCAAGGGCTAAGAAAATCTAAAGTCATATCCTCAAAGATGTTCCAGTTATGGCAGTAGGAAAGAAAGAAATGGAAGACATTTGACAAAATAAGGAAGCCCAAAATATTAAGTATGACAAGAAAAAAATCCAATAAAATATCTGTTGAAATTGTAGCTACATTCATATTCCAGTTGATTATTTCCGTGCTCACTGGAAGCAAGGGCAGAGAAATATTGTATTGATTGGAAAAGACTGATTTATTCTCTCTGACATCTGGACTCAGTTTTGTTCTTGAGATTTGTTTAAATAATGAGTAGCTTAATGCTAAAGATTTCTAACATATGAGCATTATCATTATGGAAGAAAATGTGATTTCTTCATAACAAATACAAATATTACGGACCATCAAATTCCTTTGTCCCCACCCCCTATCCACAATTATGTACAAAATTTGCTCTGCTCAGTTGAGTCTGAGATCTAGTAATTGTTCTATCTCTATATAGAGGAATATGAGAATATGTATTCCTGAGTTTCAAAGTATGGGATTTCTGATATGATAGCAGGTTTTGTTTAATGCTTCAGATTCTCCGGGTTGTTCTTGGGGGAGGGTCATTGATAGTTAACCACAATGGATTCCCACTAGATGTGAATGTCAGGACATGATCCTGATCAAGGAAGAAAAGAAAGGATTATCTTTGGAATGTACTGGGATGTTACTGCATTTAGGAATAACCCAGTCAATGATATCCATTTCCAATATAGCTGGCTAATGAAACTTTATTTTTCTGAGCAGCTCACTTCAAATCAGTGTCTCTGAGAGAGACTATTCTTTTATAAAATGGGAAGTTCTGGATTGAAAATAAAAGCTATGTTTCGTAGAGTACTGAGTTTGAATCATATGGAAAGTGTTCAAGAAGAGAAAGAGGAGGAAAATTCAATAAATTACTACTGATGCAATATTGGAATGTCAGGGAGATAAGAGGCTTACTAAAGAGTTCCAGGCTATGATGTTTATATATGTATTCTTTTGTTCACTAGCTGTGGGAGCCTGAAGAGGCAGAAATATGCCTCCAGACTACCAGCGGGGCATATGGGAACCCCCTCCATCTTCCATCATATTCAACTGCAGGGGGTGGTCCTGTCAATACTGCCCATGTGGTGTTCCTGGAACTTGAGACTGGGATGCCTATTAGTGCTGTGCTGGATGCTGTAATTGCAGCATGTGCAGAGTGTCCCATAACATTTAGCTCGTGGAGGCTTGTCTGAATCATTAGGTACGAACATTATAGGTGTCATAATACCACTGGAATTCTTGCAACTAAAAAGGAAACACATTTGGCTTGTACTTCATTCACAATCACTTACACTTAAGCTATTGATAGTTGATTGGGATGTGTAGACTGCTGGGCTTGTGCCACGGGACTTCTAAGCATATTTGATGGGTGTAACAGAGAGGGAGGCTGTAGATTTTGGCAAGCTGTGGTTCACATTAGTCAGGCTGACTATATCTGACACTAGAGATTCCAGTTCACCAAGATGAGGCTTACTTCTCTACATTTTGGCTGATGGCCCAATAATCTTGATGTGAAGGATGGGAGGGGACAAGTGTTACATTAGCCTGTGAGTTTCCAATGAGCAAATAGTTGAGTGGTTTACTGAATACCCTGTTGGATTTTTGGGGGCAAACACAAAATTCATGGCAGCTTTTTAGAATTTGAGGGAATTGTAAGACTTGAGATTTTATTTTATAGTAAATGTTAACCATTCACTCTCCTAATAGCAAAATGTTGGCCCTTTTATAGGGTATATGGACTATGTAGTTGTACAGTTAATATTCTTCTGTTTTCCTTGTAAAGGGTGCTGGTAACATATTCTGCTAAGGAAATTCCAGACACAGCTGTTTCTAATAATAGGACCTCCTCCTGCCCCATGCCAAACTGTTAGGCTTTCTCTGAAGGTTCTTTGGTGGGAAGGAGGAAATGCCCCAGAGAATAGACTTTTTCCATATTGGCGGATTTTCTGGCAGAGACTTAGCCACTGCTGTTGTCTCTGATTGCCTCCCTGTAGCTTCCTTGGAGGTTTCTAAGCAGAAAGATTTGCTGTGATGGGGGAAGGCCATAAAGCTAAAGGAAGAGAGATGAGGTCTGTATTCAATGGGAAGATGAGAGAATATTTTGGTCATGGGCAGAGATGAGTTGAACACTATGGAATGGAGACAAGGGAGTTGAGAAGAAAAATGGGAATTAATTAATGAAAGCACTTATTATTTATAGGTTGGAATAAAAGGTTCATTGAACTCCAGGGGAACCTTTCTTTATGTAATGCCTGTGAATATGTTGAAATTTTTTTAAACGCAATTCCATCTTAAATACACTGGGGGAGCTGACAACATGCAGTTCATGGATTATTCTATCTAGTGCATAATCAATCTACTATTTCCCTGCCCTGGAAAATCTTCAGGGTGTGGTCAGGAGAAAGTGAACAAAACAGATGGAAGATTTCCTCTCAGGAGGGTTCAAGAGCTTCCTTAAATAAAGGCAAATATGAACATCACCTTTTACTTTCCTAACAATCTTTCTGAGAGCCACCTTGAAAATTTTCTGGCTTCTTCACAGATCCCAAGTAATTTCCAAAACATTTAGAGACTATGATTAATTTTACTTTTAAAAATTAAAGCCAGTTTGTGCTAAAAAAAATAATCATCTGGACAGTCTGTGACTAGTTGGGTGGTGCAGAGCTCTTGGTATCAATCTTCATTCCCTCTGTAAACACACATGACCAGAAGGGAAGGCTGTTATTAATGGTAATGCAGACCAGAAAAAAGGGTATTATTTTCAGTCTGTTGAACAGTACAAAAATGCTTCTCAAGCACTGTATTCAGATGTTTCTTTTTATTAGCTGTCACACAAGGAATTAGACTCATTTCAAACAGTTCGTTTCCCCAGTCTTGTCTCCGTAAAATCATTACTCATGAGTGGTTTCTTTGTTGAAATATTGCTGACCTCCCATATTGGAACGGACAACAGGGTGTTAAAAATATAAACTTTTCAGTTTGCATAAACTCTGGAAGAAGGGGGACAAAGATTCCCCAGGAGAATAAAACCATTCGTCAATGTCCTTGTTTGTTAGTGTCCTATAAGCATCTTATCCAGGAAGCTATGTCAGCATTACAATTCTGTGCAGACGCTGTGTGTGTGTGTGTGTGTGTGTGTGTGTGATTAACGGCAGAGAGCTCTTTGAATGCCAGTAGGAGGTTTTAAAATATAATTGTGCATCTGCCCCATTCTCTTTTCCTTTCCAACCTTTTTCTACCCTTCCCCCTGCCACTGACTGATCCAGGGCCATTAGGATAGATAAAGGAGTTGTGCCATGTCTTAATATACGGGCAGATGATGCTTCTTAGCTCTTCAGCTAGGCGCTGTTTGCATTTTGCCAAAGCTGATTATTTTATCTGCAGTTTTAATAACAAGCCAGATTATTTGCTGTTCACTAACTGATAAAAGCAAATAAAAAAAGATTGCAAAGTAGAATTAAGAGGATAAGAAAGCTCTAGGGCCAAAGAAGGCTTTTTCTTTAATTAATAATTTCCATTTACTCTTAGAATATTTTTATGCTAGAGTCCAACATCTTATATTAAACAAGTGCACACCCTCCCTCTTGTAACTGCCAAATTGAAATCTCAGAGAATGGAAATCATGCAGACTTGAATGAAGCTTCATATTCTCTACTCCCAGTATTGTCTTGCTCTCTATACACAGAACTAGAGTCCTCGTGGTTTTTTCCACCACAGCGTGGCATTTCTTCATTAGCCAACCTCCCCTCCCCCCACACGCTTCACAGACCCAGCCATGAAGTATTGGCATTTTAACCAACAAGGGAAAAATACAATAAAATTGGAGTTTAGGAGATGCAATGTTTTGGAAAGACAGATTACTCCAAGGGTATAAAGATGTATGATCTGCAAATGGAAAGAGCATTTAAATTTACCAGCCTGGTTTTCAGTAATCTTTTGATTTGTTCTGTTGTTTTAATTTGTGAAAGGAAACGACTATTAAGAATGATGAGAACTGGTGGTGGTGGTAGTAATATATATGTTTGTATGTGTATGTGTGTATATATGTGTGTGTGTGTATATATATATATATATATATATAGAGAGAGAGAGAGAGAGAGAGAGAGAAATTTTGTGGCTGTGATCCAGGCTTACTATACATCAGCTCCTACATAGATTTTTTAAGAGCTATGGCAGAGTGTCTTAACTCAAGTTATCTCAACTGGAGAGCCTTCTGCTACTCTTATATGCAAAGGTTTGAGCCAACTCAGAAAAAGTCCTCACAGCTGTGGCTCAACTAGATTTCAAGACTTCCCTGATGCTTCAGATGGAAGAGCTATTCTCTCTATCAGAGAAGAATTGGGCAAGCTGGTGGCCAGGCGGTCATACTGGAACTTCCATGTGCTAAAGATGTAATGGATATTTTCTTCCTAATAAGAACACGGGGACAAGTATAGATGCCTTCAAATTATTACGTTTACTCAAAGAATAGATTGATGGGCCTCTCTTCTGAATTTGTGTAACTGCTTTTGAGGCAACACCCCGAAAAAATATACCTTGCTTTCTCCTACTATTATGATTAATTGGACAACTGGAATAAGAATAATTCTAAGTAAATTTTAAGGAAAAGAGCAAAAGAATAAAACTGAGCATTGTCCATGAAAGATGGATGATGACAAGTAAACATAGAAGGTGGCATTTGATCCCTTCAATTTTGGTATTCATTATTCATAGTTATTATTCATAAATTCAAGCACAAATTCCAGCATTTACAATTCCAGCATTTAGACCTGCACCCCAGCGACACATTTGCATTTTATTTTAAGTTGATTTCTACCTGGTTTTGCAAACAAAGATTTACTGGTTTGAGTTGTCTCTCACTCTTCCTCTGTTGCTATAGCTTGTCTTTTTCATATACAGTACTGGCTTCTAGCCCTTTCACACCCTTTATCTCCATAATCCATCTCACTCCCCCACCCAAGATCTTGCTCTCTCTGTCTCTCTCTCTCTCTCTCTCTCTCTCTCTCTCTCTCTCGCGCGCGCGCGCGCTCTCTCTGTGTCTCTCTTTCTCAATGTTTTAGGAAGAAAGATTTCTAACATGGAAAAGTAATATTTGAATTGATTCCCCCAAGGCGATCAATTTACTTTTAATTTGTCTGGAACTAAGCTTTTCTTTGTTGAAAAGAGGAAGGATTAAAACTGCTGTAAAATTTATTAGCTTCCAGGAAGATATTTGAAACGAATTTTTTTAATGATTATGCTGTTTGCTGTACCCAGAAGCAGTGTCATCGCAACTACAGTATTCCAGATGGTTGCTGAAGTTACACTGAAATATCAAGATAATGCTAGATTTTTCTATCAGGCTTTTGTTGGTAACAAAGAGTCCATCCTAGGTGGCTAATAGATGTTATTATTAGGACACTCCTATTTGCTTCCAGTGACCATTTCTAGCAATTACTAACGAGTTGATGACACAACACACACTATCCCTTTGAATCATTACAAGAGACAGAGATTGGTTCACTGAGGTCTTTATTTTTCAAATGTGGAAGAAGTGCTTGGAGAATTACTAATGCTGATTCTTAGCTTCCCCACTGAGTCTCACAAATATTTTGGTAGTCAAGAACCTTTAAAAAATTTAGACGTTAGAGTTGCAACATTTTTCATTGACTCATGTATAGCATTGCCTGTTCTACAAAACTAAATGTCTTGGGACTTGACTGAAGGAAGTGTCAGTTCCTGTTAAGGGGAACACCAGCTGCTGAGTGCCTTTTTATCCATTCAACATTAAATTTTCATTAAAAAAGGGAAGATTTTTCTCTTGGACAACGTGCTCTGTCTCCTCTCCCTTTCTGTATCAGCCTTATTTATGCCATCCTTACTACGTGTTCTCCCAGAAGATCATGACCATCATAAAAGTGGTTTTTTCACAAGCTGATGATCTGCTAGCAATTTCCTTGCTTTCCAGGAAAGAGTGAAACCAAGTTGGAGATAACTTTAGCTTCAGAGCTACTTGTAAGTGTGATCTAAAAGGCTCTGTTTTCCCAGTGGCATAACTACCTGCAGAATGTTTCTGACTGTTTTTAATCCACATGGAGTCAAACAACCGGTTTGAACTCTTCAGAGAAGTGACTAGGTGTTATAGGTGTCCAATGGATATAGGATAGATAAGGGACTTAATTCTGTGGGCATTTTAGAATAAAACTTTCAAAAATGATCCCATGTTGCTCAGAGTTGTATCTCAGTGTTCCGCCTTTTGGGGAATAGTTCATTGGTCTTCTGTGTCACCTCATATTTACTTATAAATATGCCTTTTCAAATGGTTTCTAAGCACCTAGATGAAGTTCAGCACTTTGTCAGATAATTTGCTCCATCATAGAAGCCAAAATACAAAGATTCCAGTCTAGTCAATCTGTGCTTATCTCAGTCACTGTCAGCACCTCTTATTTCTTAGTCTCAATTTTCCAGGCAGCCTTCTGCTTCATTTCCTTGCTCCCCATGCATCAGCACAAATGATTTATACTTATACACATCTTGAAATCTCTTCTTTATGGATTGAATTGAATTGAGCCCCAGTACAAAAATGAAAACTCCAGGAACTATTGTGATTGCCCAAATTGCAACTTGGATTGTATGACTGTACATGCAACACTCTCATCTATCATAAATATTAAATTCTCAAGCACTTATACTTCAATATGTTTTAACTTTGTCTCTTCGACCAGCTCAGCACTAAAGATTCCATTGAAGATAATTCAATTGCTTTGAATTCTGAAAGAGGCATCTTTTTAATCTATTTTCTTGTTGCACTTGGAGTAAGTGAATTTTAGGTGCATAGACTGTGAATGAGGGGAGAGGCCTGTGTGCCATTTGGCATCACAGAGGCCAAATACTGGGTGGCACTTGCTAACCCATGCTGATCTGTCAAATGGTCCAAGAAGAGGTTGGGGCTCATCAGTCTTTCCAGCCACTCTCCCTATCTCAAGATAACACTAAACTTCTTAGAATTCCTGATGTTTAATCAGCCATCCTGAAAATGCCAAGCTATGCTAATCAGGGCTGGCTTTTTTCTCTGCCAATCTTCTCTCCTTTGGCAACATCCCTTTGCCAGTCTCAGGGACTTTGTTCCCACATCCCACCCTCACCCTTTACCCTCCCTGAAACATCTCCACCTCCACACATTTCTAGCATTTCTTACCCTATCAAAACTCCCATATCCTGGGTCCCCATCACTCAGCGCTCTGCTACACGACCAAAGAAAATCTGATAATACTAATTTGGTAGTGGATCCTCTTATTTTAACAGGCATTTCTTTATGCATGTGCACAGATGAATGAAAAATGTGGGAATTTTTGTCCATTTTATAAGGGCTGGTTTTTGGATAGCACTTCTTCGGCAGCTGTCAAATAATACAACATAGGCGTTTTCAATCTTATTCCTTGTGCCTGCTGTCTGTCTGTCAGTCCATAGTGCTATAAGAAGGGCTGCTAACGAGCAGGAGGTTAGGAAACAGGAGAACAAAAAGAAAGTGCTAGGGAGGAACCAAAATGGGAAAAATGCTGAAAGAAAGGGAAGAAGGGAGTGAGAAAGAGACAAGTAGCTGTTTGTACTATAATTTGTGATGTGCTGCTTGTCACACTAGAGTGGCTACAGGATAGCTTGATATTATTGGTTCATGAGTCTCTAAAAATGTCTCAGCCTTCACTGGTGTTCCCTTGAATGTTTTACGGATGGACCCCCATCTTTTCTTGCTAAAATTTTACTTTAGGAAGTAAATGTAAACTCCCCCCAGCATTATAGTCTGGGAGGGCTCTAGGATGTTGTCATTGAGTCCTTATTAAATTTTTGCTAGATGCTTAACTGATATTTTCAAATGGTACCTAAATACCCAAAAGAAGCCCAGTCCTCAAGATGTCAATCACATCAAAATTAGATTAAATGTCTAAAGCCTACCCCTAGGTAGTACTTCCTGCTCTTCTTCTTTCCCTCATTTCTTTTCCTCCTTCTTTCCTCCCTTTCTTTCCCATTTAGCCCATTGCTACTCTGCCTGCCTTGTTAAGCTACAGAAACAGGATCAGTGTTCTTTTTCCTGACTCTGCAGGCCTTCAAATGCTTTTAAGAATTCTTTTCTGTATTACTCAATTCTAAGAAACGACAGTGAATTAGCACCGTTTATGCTATCCTG
>VBSM01000568.1:21058593-21107884 GCA_008086735.1 Cheirogaleus medius | reverse complement strand
GGTGGGCAGGTGGGGGGGAGGGGAAGAGTGTATTCTTACATAATGGGTGTGACACGCACCTCCATAATGGGTGTGACAAGCATGGGTTGACATGCTTGAAGCTCTAGCACAGCGGGGGAGGGAGGGTTGGCAGGGGCAATACATGTAACCCTAACAATATCTGTACCCCCATAATATAATGAAATAAAAGAATTCTTTTCTGGATAAGTCTTTCCTTTGGTAATTCCCTGGCATATTTGACTGGAGTATTAGTTTTGCCAGAAAAAGTCAGCATCTATCTGCAGTGGGTCTAAAAGCCTCATCATAGATCCCATATTTGGATTATATTTTATAGGAATTAACAACAATCTTATTTGATGCCAAGAAATCTTATTTGTGCTTGCTATTTGAACAACACATTCAGCTCACAGACTAGACTCTTCTGCTTATTGTATTGTTAGTTCATCACAGTACAGGCCCCGTTAGTTATTTTTAGAACAGAAAACTCACAGGTACATGGCAAATGTATTTTCAACTGGACATCAAAGCATACTAGATCTTTTTAAGGTCTGCGCATGGTGTTCAGGGAACCACTCAGAGTCTAAGATGACACTTGACTTTAATATGTCTCAAGTTCTACATTTACTGCCTCTGACAAAGCTACATAGTTTACTTTGTAGGTTTCTATAGTGTTTACAGTAGATAGAATAGTTATTTCCACCTTTAGGAGTTGCATCAGTGGCACAGTGTCTGGGGTGTTGACCAAGATTCTTTGTTCTTTCTGTACATTTTTCATTCAATTAAATTAAACCGTTATTGACCACCTACTCTGTGCTACACTCTTTGCTAGGTTCAGTAGGTACGGAGGAAATAGGGCAGGTCTAATCTCTGTTCATCTAGAGCTTAAAAGCTAGCAGAAGAATAAAGACATTAAACAAATCCCTCAGTATCCATGGGGGATTGGTTTCCTGGACCTTCACGGATACTAAAATCTGTGCATACTCAAGGCCCGCAGTCGGCCCTGCAGAATCGGGAGGTAGGCGTGGATGTGAAAACATGGCCCTCAGTATCTGTGGGTTTTGCATCCCACGAATACTGTAGTTTTGATCTGCATTTGCTTGAGGATGCAGAAGGCTGACTGTATTTATTTTAAAACTCTGCATGTAAATGGACCTGTGCAGTTCAAACCTTTGTTGTTCAAGGGTTAACTGTAATTACAAATGTGATGAGTGCTATAAAAGTGAGGTGCTGTGAGACCTACCTTAGTCTAAGGGATCAGGGAAGGACTCCCCAAGGAAGTGAAATTTAAGATGAGATTTCAGGGATAATGTATCAGTAATGAATTGTGTTTAACTATTAGTAATAAAGACCTCCTTCCCCTAGTAAAGAAAATAAATTAGTGGCTTAAATAAGATGGAGGTTTATTTTTCTTATTAAAAGAAGTTCAAGTCTGGTGAGGTGGCTTTATAAAATCTTTAATAACCAAAGATCTTTATATCTTTCTATTCTGCCATCCACAGGCACATGGCTTCCATCCTTAGGGTCTTGTAAGATGCCTCATGGTAGTAAGATGGATGTTGCAGCTCCAGCCATTATGTCTCCATTCCAGACAGGACAAAGCAGGAAAGAATAAGGACAAAATGGTCTCCCAGTTAGTCAGCTCCCCATTTTTAAGTTTTCTTGACATCCTGCCTTCATATCATTGGCCCAATCTTATGTTATATGGTCTCCTCTGTCTACAAGGGAGGCTAAGAAATGTAGGGATTTATTTTAGCTGAGCACATCACCACCCCTAACAGAAGTGGAACTCTGTTTCTAATTAACAGAAATAGATAAGGATATTTAACAGGAAATTAGTTATCTCTGCTTCAGATGAGTAGGAGTTAGGTATGTCAAGGGGGCGTGTACTTCTCAACACTTATGTTTTCTTAATTAGGTGCATATGACCAATTTTAATAGCACTTAATTTCATAATCATTGCCATAGTCCCTTCCATTATATCTCACAAAAATTGGTCCTGCTTTGGTCACAGATTTTCTTGCTCATGGGGTGATGCAGATTAAGCTAAGAAGATATATAAGAGGACAATCCAGGAAGCTTTTCTGATTACCCATCACTTGCTTATAGGTTGTATTACTGCTGCCACTTAGAAGTAGCCAACTACTTGAGCTCTCAGGAACTGGTACGCACTTTAACTTTTCCTTTCTGCCTCATTGATTGCAGATCAGTTCTGAAGAGGAAGCACATTGCTCTTGTAACTGTAACCTTGAACTATTTTAGTGTTGGATTTTTGTCTGTGATCATTAGGATCTTTGAGTTAATACACCCAAACTCTGAATCACAGTAAAGAACTGCTAGCATTATTGAACACATCCATTGTGACTGGACATCTATACAAACCCAACAGTCTCTTAGCTCCTCTATTCCACCAGGACTTTGAAAGTTCTAGCAAAGCCTGGTATGGTGTTTTCATCATTTTCTTTTATTACTTTCGTTGGGACCATGGGAGGCTCTTTCTAGTGTGGAAGCACATTGTTTGCCCACATCTGAAGAGATAGCAGTTTCCCATCCTGAGGACAGTAGTAATTGCTGCATAAAGTTTTGCTATTATTTGCACAAAATAACATATTCTGGTCTTTTTCTATTTGAATTACTTCCTTATCCATCATGACTTAGTCATTACTACCATGCATGCCTCCCACACCCTCACAAGACTGATGCTTTTAAGATTTAATTTTTTTTTTTTGCCAGAAGTTTTAGAATTCTCTCACCAAGGTCCCTAAAGACAAATTGTGACCACCAAATACTTATTACTATCTAGATTGAAGAAACTTGCTCTTTCCTCTGTATTTTTCTTTTTTTTTTTTGGTCTAAAATAATCATGTCTGTTTTGAACTAAGGCGGTCTCTGGCCTCAAGATTTGTGTCCCTCCTCCAAATTATGCATTCTCTCTCTCTCCTTTTTCCTCTCAAATTCTAGGGACAATTTCAGAAGCATGAAAGACCCATTTGCAAATTCATCAGTCAACCCTAATCATGTGTATGTTTGAATTAAAGATACCCGCATTCATTCATCTGTACATGATAATGTGTTTGTATTTCCACAACTATGTGTGGATTTTAGAATCTTAAATTTTGCTTTGCTTATGTTCAGGTCAGTACTTTCAGATAAAGGTGTAGTAAAGTGTCAAGTCACAAATAGGCTTATAAGAGTAATCTTAGCAGGGAATTAGTGAATTTTTAGCCTCCCCCTGTTTAAGCTGGAGACAGCTTCATTTTATTATTTTTTTAGTTGTATGAATTTATGAAGTATATGTGAAATTTTGTTATATGTATAATGCATAGTGATCAATTCAGGGTATTTACAGTTTATTTGTGATGATACAAAATGGCTCCTCTCTAGCCACATACCTCCATTGCTAGCTGCTATACTATGTGATAGCCAGCACATAAACTTTACCAGTTCTATTCAATTCCAGAAGTAGTCTCTCTGATTTTCTTTTTACATCTACTATGAGTTCATTGGTATCTTTTGCTTTTTGAACACTTCAAAATTTTATTTATTTATTTATTTATTTATTTATTTCTGACCATTACAGGAGTATACACGTTTTGGTTTTCTTCTAAGTGAAGTATCACAAGAATGGAAAAACAAACAAGAATGGAAAAACAAACACCACATGTATTCATTGCTATTCTTAAGGGGCTTTGTATTGGACTTTCCCACTTTTAATACACACTTAATTTCTTTACTAAACTGAAGTTTCGATTTTTGAAAGGAGATTCATCTGTAGTACATTTATGAATGTAAGTTACCTTGTGCTGGGCGGAGATGTTCTTCCTGCCTGTCTATATTAACGATGTTTTCTTTCATATATAAAATGGCTATAAACACTTTAAAGCTAGGTTAGATTTCATTTTAATTTTATTGACACAAATGTCATGAAGTGTTGTTTGAAACCAAAAATAATAAACAGCATCTCACTGCCCTTGGTAAGAACTTAAGAAAATACAGGTGTCAGATCTAAGCCAGGGATGCAACACTGTGAGTAAAAGAGTCTCTTAGATTCAAGTCTTCACTTGCATGAGGTAAGAGCAGTGCATATATTAAGTTCACATAATTAATCTGAGAAAATTACATATTATTCTAGCTCATATAGGGCTGAGGTAGGTTTAGTGAGATTGGTGGGTAGGCTTAGCCTGATTGCATTCTTGGAGGCGCTGAGTAAGTTTACATTTTCCTTTTCCCAGACAGTGATTTTTTCATTTAAACAGTGGGTAAACTGAAGGCAAATACGATCTTTGCAGACAGAGAAGCCTCTGAGAAGAATGAGTTTCCTGCTGTGGTCTTCCTAGATTCATAAAATTTCGGAGGTGTCTGTATCAGGGGTTTCTGTTCTCTTTCCCTGTATGCCAGGGATCCAGGTCTCCTCATGCTGTTCATTTGAGGCAGCCTAATATAAGGAAGGAGCACTGTACTTGGATTCAGGGTGATGCATAGATGGCATTCTCCTATTGAATGGTGTTGGAAAAAGCTGCATTTGAAAATTTAAAGACAGCCACTTAATACTAAAAACTAAAAGAAAGAAAAGCTTTGTGTTGAGCATATTGGGCAGATTCTACTTGATTGTAGTTCACTATTGTTCTGCTTTAGAAGTGTGGGCAAGTGGGGTATAATATCAGTCTTAAGATCAGCTGGAATTTTCTTTTCATAGCTGGTCACATGCCATGGTTTTAGGACTCAAAGGCTAAGGCCTTTATGCTTTTATGCCTTAATTAGGGACAAAAAGGATAGAGATGTCACAGCCTTCTGGACATTTTTTACTGGCTTCTAGGGTTTTTCGCTCTGATTTGTAGAAATGGAAATCAACTACTGAGCTTTTCCCCCACCTGTACCTCCTTACTTTCTATCCCTAAACACTCACACTAATTCTTTAGATCTATTACTTGGAAAATTATAAGATTGGCCCCAGAGGAGATGGAGAGGCAGAAACATCTTATTGGGAAACCCTAAAGATGTGATTTCTGCTCTACTACTAGAGAGATTCTGGGACCTTTTGGGGAAAGTGCTAGATTTGGAGGAAACAGATTAAAGGTGGATCAACTCTTCCACTCATACTGTTTGAGTCTACACAAAGTGTGTCCCAAGTAGGTCCTAATACGTTTCCTTTCCTTTCATATTTTCAGCCTCCCAGGAACATATGCATGTTGAATGATGGCAGGGTATCCAGTGGCAGCACTGAGAGTTTGCAGGGAAAGGGTGGAGAAAGGGCTTTGACAAACCCTTCATTTTGCAGAGGTGGCCTTGAAAGCTGATGTGGAACTGTGTTGGAGTTTGCAGAAGCATCGTTCTATCTATGTGGAAGGCACTTGTCCTGTTGGTTATGTCACTTATTTGTTATTTGGTTCCAACTCTGCAAAATTCTGAGTATTTCATCCCCCAACGCCAAAAGGGTGCTGAAAAATGTCCATCTTAAAGATAAATTGGCAAATTGTGTCCAGGTACACTGAAGAGGTCTTATCTTTAGTTGGCTTTTAAGTAGCTTAAATGAGGTTAAGGGCCATGCCTAGAGTTGTGTCAAAATCTTGATTCAACTTGGATTAGATTCATGACATTTAACTGCTTCCAATGCCTTTTCTCCAAATGATGAAGTATACAACCAATTTAACCATTACTCCTTGAGCCCTCTCCCTTGTGTCTCTTCACCAGAGAACCTTTGATGAATGAGGCAGAGCAGTATCTTGCTTTGCTATGCCATTCACTCTTTAAAAAATAATCAAAAAGGAAACATAACACACCAAAAATAGAAATACAAGTGTACAAGGAAGGTATGTTATATATAGACTAATGTCAGGCAAGACCATGAATTGCAGACTTCTTCCCCTGCAAAAAAATCAGTCACAGCATACATTTTCAACATTTTTTCATGCATATATGTATGTGTGTGTGTGTATATATATATATATATGTATATATACAGTCTTTGCAATATCCTAGTCTTCCCGCCTCCTCTGATCCTGCCCCAAGGTTTTCTGTAAAGGTTAAGCTGCTCATATTTTGATGCATTGTGCAAAGTGATGAAAATTTTCATTAGGTCATCCTCATGTAAGAATGTAACATAAATATAAATGGATATAGAAAACTAGGGCTATAAACCAGACACTTTGATTTAAAGTTTTCCAATGGACAGACCAAAGTCAACCCTGGGTCCATGCTTTGGTGAAGCCTCTGTAGAAAGCCCCTCTGAGAGCCAAATTGAAGCCTTAACCCTTAATGAACTTGACCTGAAAAGAGAAAGACATGTCTCCCAATAATTATGAATTCTAACTGCTGTGATCTTTTTTTTCAGAGTTTAATGATCTGCATTTTATTTTTATTAGTGGTACCTAAGATATTTTTTTTAAATTTCAGAATATTATGGGGATACAAACATTTTGATTACATATGATGCCTTTGCCTCATCCAAGCCAGGGCTTCAAGTTTGCCCTTCCCCCATACAGTACACACTGCATCCATTAGTTGTGAGTTTACCCAGCCCCCACCCCCCAACCTGACCGGCACCCAGTGAATATTACTTAAATGTGAGCACCTTAGTGTTGATCAGTTAGTACCAATTTGATGGTGAGTACATGTGGTGCTTGTTTTTCCATTCTTGTGATACCTCACTTTGAAGGGTGGGCTCAAGCTCTATCCAGCATAATATAAGAGATGCTAGTTCACCATTGTTTTTTGTAGTGGAGTAGTATTCCATGGTATACATACACCACATTTTAATAATCCACTCATGAATTGACGGGCACTTGGGTTGTTTCCACATCTTTGCAATTGTGAATTGTGCTGCCATAAACATTCGAATGCAGATTTCTTTATTATAGAATGTCTTTTTTTCCTTTGAGTAGATGCCTAGTAGTGGGATTGCTGGATCAAATGGTATTTCTTTTTTTAGCTCTTTGAGGTATCTCCAAATTACTTTCCACAGGGGTTGTACTAATTTGCAGTCCCACCAGCAGTGTAAGAGTGTTCCAATCTCTCCACATCCACGTCAGCATTTGTTGTTTTGGGAATTTTTGATAAAAGCCATTCTCACTGGAGTTAAGTGATAGCTCATTGTGGTTTTGATTTGTATTTCCCTAATGATTAGAGATGTTGAGCACTTTTTTATATGTTTGCTGGCCATTATTCTGTCTTGTTTTGAAAAATTTCAGTTCATGTCTTTTCCTACTTCTGATAGTGTTGTTTTATTTTTTTCCTGTGAATTTTCTTAAGTTCTATATAGATTCTTGTTATCAGTCCTTTATCGGATGTGTAGCAGCTAATAAGATCTTCTACGAAAAGGTTAAAGTAATCTATGAAAGATTTCTTTATTTTAAGAAATATTCCCCTAATAAAACTGGAGACAAAGATAAGGAAGGATGGCTAGTTGGGTCTAATTAATAATGTCCCACATATGACTGATGTGTGCATAGGGCCAATTGAAGCTTATGGGTCAGGTGGAAGGAGAAAAGATCTCAGTATATTCCTTCTGATGGGAAATCAAGTCATGGAAATGGCATAGTGAGGAGATTGGCTAACAGGACTTGTGGTCAGAAAGAAGGGATGTGGTTGGTTTGCAAAGAGAGTATGATACCAATCTAAACGTAAATAAAGCCCTGTGTATCAGTGATAGGTAGGGTGGAAGGGTGGCTGGCAGTGCTGTTGCTCAAAAATATGGCCGAGTCTTCTTAGATATACTGACTGTTGGATTCCCTGCCCTGCCTCCATTCTCTCTTCTGCTGAATCCAGTTTCAATCACAGGTGGCTTTTAGCAGGAGCTGTTGATAAAATTGCTGACTCTCAGCACCTCGACACCCAGGATAAACTTTTTTAAAAATATATTTTTTCATCATAACGTGTTTCCCTTTAGGTTTTTTGTTTTGTCAGCAGTGGGAACAGCAACAAAAATTTTAAAAGGGGAGTACATAGGAGAAGATATACAGCCTTTTAAAAATCCAATTCTTCACACTTGTCCCAAAAGGCAATAAAGGACTATCTAAAAGTGCCATTTCCCAGAAGAGCCTGTGGATACCTAAGAAACCAGAACACTGGGGAGTAACAATGATTCCTGGGAAAAGCTGATGAAATTGATGTGTTTTTGTTTTTGTTTTTGTTTTTTCCAAACAGATCAGAATGAAGGATTTCATTGCAGGGAGGAATGCCGGATTCTTGGCCACTCTGACAGGTGCTGGATGCCCCGCAACCCGATGCCGACCCGCTCCAAGTCCCCTGAGCACGTGAGAAACATCATCGCTTTGTCCATTGAAGCTGCTGCTGCTGATGTTGAGGCTTATGACGACTGCGGCCCCACCAAACGGACTTTCGCAACCTTTGGGAAAGATGTCAGCGACCACCCGGCTGAGGAGAGGCCCACTCTGAAAGGCAAGAGGACTGTCGATGTGACCATCTGCAGCCCCAAGGTCAACAGCGCTATCCGGGAGGCCGGCAATGGCTGTGAGGCCATTAGCCCTGTCACCTCTCCCCTCCACCTTAAGAGCCCTCTGCCTACCAAGCCTTCCGTGTCTTACACCATTGCCCTGGCTCCCCCGGCCCGTGATCTGGAGCAGTATGTCAACAACGCCAACAATGGCCCTTCTCGTCCCTCTGAAGCTGAGCCCCGTGGAGCTGACAGCGAGAAAGTCATGCATGAGGTCAAGCCCATTCTGAAGGAGGGTCGCGACAAAGAGTCCCCTGGCGTGAAGCGTCTGAAGGATATCATTCTCTAAACCAGTCTCGGGGAAGAAGAGAAAGAAACCACGCTGGCTTGCGAAGAAGCAGGAGCTGCTCATTTTAATTGCTCACCAATGGTTGGTTCTTGAGTGGCTGTATTTCAGAGCTTTCTCTAAATGTATTGTTTATAAATGACTATCATTCTGTGACAATCCCTCTCGTTTCAACAGGCAGCAGGGGTGTTCAGTTGGAGCAAATTAGCTTTGGCTTGAGTTGTTCATGGGGCCTTGATGTTGGGGAAACAGAGACAAATTCAGTCGTGAAAAGTATTATGTATTAAGTGTTTGAATTTATATATTTTTCTATGTCAAAATTATAATATAAATTACCATTGTTTGTGGAGGATTACATTAAAAAAGCAAAAAAAAAAAAAAAGCTCTGGACACCTTTAATAAGCTCGCCATTGTTTTTTGTAGTGTAGACAAGTTAATGGTCATTTATTGTGTACTATTCATTGATTCAGTGATGTGAAATTGAGCCCCCAAAAGGTTGTTTCTGAAGCTCGAGTACTTTCCAATGCCGCTACTTTGCTGTGGACACCCCTGCTTTAAGAACCCTTTTGCTAGCTGTGCTATTGTTGTATTTGATATTGCAAATTGCTACGTGTGTGGTGATGGCAAAAGGCTTTTAAAGATTGGTGTTTTTTTTCTTAAAAAATAATAAAACTACAGACAAAAACAAAGCTCAAACAATTGAACGGCAAATGAATGAGCAACACCACACTTATAGATTGAGTACTTGGAGGATACTCACGTTTAGTAACCCATGTAGTGATTGCTCACCACCTTGCGAAGTATTTTTCCTGCCTTTCAGTCTTCTGCCCAGGTCCATGATAGATCATTGCAGAAAGTCATTTTTGGATATGCTGCTATCTAATTTGCAGTTGTCAGAAATACTGTGCTGAAAGTTTTATGAGATCCATTTTTCTAATTTCAAGCCCTGAACAGGAAAGTTGCTCCTGAAGTTATCAGTTTCCAGGCTTAGAAATTCCCTGTCTCCAACAATCTAAACCTCGAAACAACTGAATCTATTTTGAGCTCTAAATTAGCATCCCTTCAGAAACACACTTCCTGATTCAGTGTTTCCCAATCACTATTAGAATTAGACTGCAAAGCACGTCATGGGCTGGAATGGAGAACTCCATGTTGCTCTGTATCTTAGGCTTATAAATAGGGATAGAGTAAGCAGTACAAAGCGTACCTTTTGGAAAAGACAGGTAACAGGTAACAGAATTGCTGATCCAATTACTGTGCCTTCTAAATGGAGACACTTGGACACTTGAACTCGTCTTTTGATGACTAATACTTTTTTTGATTAAAAATGTGAACAAGAGACTATTAAAATAAAAATCCTTTTGATTTAGCTAACTCTTTTTGCTGTAGGCTAGGAATATACCTTTTTTTAAATTAACAAACTGTACATTCTTCTTTTATGTTTTCACATTCTTCTAATTCCCCCATTCATTGATTGTTTCTCTATTAATATTCACTAGCCAACATAGTATTCTCGCAGCCTAAGAGCTCATTATTTAAAAATAAAGAAATAATGTCACCTTTGCTCTACTTTTGTCATAAAAGAGTTGTTTCTAGAGAAACAAGTTTTGTGGTTCTGTTCTCATTTGTTTCATTTTTTGAAATTCAAGGGTACCCAGAGAGAAGGCCTGTAGGTTAGAGCACTAGAATGCAAAAGAAGATTTATTTTCTTAAGTTAGGTAGATAAGTCATCTTTTTAAAATGTCTTAGTTATTTTTGCCTCAGTTCCTAGCTTTATACATTACTAGGAATATTTTCTTTTATGGGAGGGAGAAGGGTTTTGAGGGTGGGGTGGGGGGTTGGGTAAGACAGTGGGGATGGGGTTAGGTAGGGGAGAACATTTCTGTAAAAGAGCCTATAGTGAAGCTACAAATCCATCCTTTTCTTATTCAGTGCTGAATACTACCTCATGCAAAAATATTGGTGTGGCTGCAAATTTTCCTCTGAAACTGACACAATTAGGGATCAATTACCATAACATCTTCATTTTGCCTTATTTCATTCTCTCTCACTCACTTTTCTCCCCTCTGATTTATTTTATTTTGGTAGCAGATTTTGAATTAGGTATTTATTTCTCTTTGCAAGTGACTATTTGATTAGCACATTAAAAATAATTTTTCTCTGCTTTAAGTTATAATGGCAGCCTATAGAATTTAGACTGTTCCTCATCCTGATCCATCCTGATATTATGTTGTTAGCTATCACCTCAAGGTCACTTTGAAGTCAGCTTTGACAGTTTTCTACAGGTGTATTTCTTACTATACTCAGTGGGAACGAGGGAGCTGAAAAGATTGTGGAAAGTGGGAACGTTAAATGTCATGTGGCTGTTGAGCCAGAGAGGCCACTGGCTGCCATGCCTCTTACCAGCCAAGTTTCAAATGGCTAGAGTAGCAGTCGCATTGATTTTGCTTTTCTCTTGGGTTTTCTTTTCTTCTTTTTTTTTCAGAATCCAGCTTCAAGCTATAGATCCATTCTTTTTCCCTAACCAAATACTTTGTTTTCAGTGGGCAGTCAGAGATTTTTTTGGCTTCCAAACCTCACTGAGCATGTTCAGAGAATTCGTCTCATTAAGAAAATGTCTTTTTTACCCTACAATCGTCTGATGTATGCGTCCTCCCAGAAGCACAAGTGCATCCTAGGAGGGCTTTGTAAGCTGGTTTTGTAGGCAGGCTGTGCCTGCAAATAGGCATTCTGTGCAAGGATCCTAAATTTCCCTTTGGCACGAGTTTTTTCCCCCTCCTTTTAGCATGTCTGATGAAAAGCTACAAGGGCCACAGAGCCAAATATTCTTCATTTTACCATTCTAAACATGTTACACTCTTAAACACGAGGGAGCAATTTTGGTTCCTAAGTCCTAGGGAGTTCTATTCTATTTATTCTGATGTCCATTTTGAGGAGGAGTTGATGAAGTGTGACATGCTTTACTAACAAGTGCTTTTGGCAATTCTCTGAGCAGGTAAACTTCATACAATATAAAGGGCCTAGTTTGCATTGATTGACTGCTTTCCTCCAAATATGGGGATATACTGTATGACCAAGAATAGGGAGAAGGGAGCCATACTTTGTGGAATCTCTTTTTCTTTTCCTTATAGTGACTAATCTATGAACCTGTTCAGAATGAAATTTACCATCGCTTTGATTCTCTTAAAGCCAGTAGACTAAATTCTGGCCCACCTCATTGCTTAGATAGATAATGGGCCCCCAAAGCATCCTGCAGTTCCTTCAGAGCAATGGTTCGCAAGGTGCAGTCCCTGGACCAGCAGCAACAACATCACTTGAGAACTTGTTAGAAATGCTAATTACCTGTTCTCTCCTTGACCAATTGAATCTGAAGCTCTGGGGGTGGGGCCCAGAAATGCATATGAATCAGATGCCCAGCTGAAGGTTGAAGGATTGTTAAAGCACAGATTGATGGGCCCCCACTCTTAAGAGTTTTTGATTCCATTGGTTCCGTTAGACATGCCTGAGTCTCTGCATGTCTAAAAATTCTGAAGTGATGCCAATGCAACTGACCCAGGGACCACATTTTGAGTATCACTGCTGCAGAGTAAACCTTCCTAATAGAGCTAATTGCACCTAAGGTGCCCATTTGAACAAATTCGTCCACTTGGTGACTTGCTGATCACTAATCAAAAACGTTAAAGGAAATACAACTTATACTCTGAAAATTGGAACCACCCAGAGTATCATCCTGATAGTGTTACTTCAGCAGACAAATGATTGTATGAAGGGAAAGAATTGAGTTGGCTTTTTCCTGTAGCCCTATAATATCTTAAAAAGCAAAACAGAAGTGGTCCACTTGAAGCAGCAAGACAAAAGGGCAGATTGAGGAGAGGCAGGAGAGAAGGGGATAGCTCGACTGGGCATCCAGGGTGGAAAAAGAATTATTGTATATAATAGCAGTTATGGCTGGAATTCCAATTCACTTTACGGGGATCATTTTGATGTTGAATGTTCCCCAAAGCATTCTGACAAGTTTGGTCCACTTGGCTCTTTACCTAGGGCAATTAGACCCTTACTGACTTTGTAAAACTGGCATAAATGAGCTTAAGAAGTCCATTGTATACAGTCCTAGTGTTTGCTTTCTTGGTAAAATTACATTTAAGGATGTCATTTCATGAGTCAAATTGTATCTGCTGACACTGAAGTGTATTGAGATGTTGTTCTTTAGTTTAAGTATGTAACAAAGTAATATTCAAAGGGGATGTGTGGGGGTGGGGCTGGGACTGGGTGGCTTTATATTGATAATGAAATATTCCAGAGCAAAACACATTGTCCAAATGAAGTTGTTGCAGCTCTCTTTGTTTTCTTGTGAGGCTGGAATTGGCCTGTGGGTCACTTGTTGTGCAAAAGTGAATAATTTCAAGTAGGAATCATGTTGCTTTTGTAAAACGAAGAAAATCAACCACCTTGTCTGAAATATATATTGTAAGGCGCGCTCTTGGTAGAGGACAACCCACAAACATCTGATCTTGATTGGAAAGCATTGTAGGTCATTAGGGAAAACTAATGATGCTGACTGTTGCTCCAGCTGTGTTGGCAATTAAAGATGACCTTGTTACTAACTGAAAGTTGCTGTCAACCTTAGCAAACAAACCAGCTAACACCATTACAGCACTGGTTAAGTAGATTTTTACTGGCACTGGCTGGCGTTCAGCTGAGGAAGGCTAGGATACAGACTTTAATGACCAAGAGCCAGACTAGCTCAAGCTAGAAATTGGGCAACAAATACCTCCTTGTGCTATTTGAATGCTAAGGTATTAGTTGCAAAAGGCTTACGCCTTCGCTCCTCTAGTGAGGGGAATGAGCCTGATGACACTATTACTGTTTACCTGTCAAACCAGGGTGGAAATTTAGAGGGATGCAAGTACAGTATGTTTCATTAAGCAGTCTCTGTTGCTGATTATATGAAGATGAAATTGTTGTATATGCTGATCTGTATGTTATGTACATTTTCACAGTGATTGAATCATTGTAAAAAGAAAAAAGACAAAAAAGAATCACCACTCTATTTTATGAAGATGATAAAGCAGCTTTATTAAATTATTACAGTTGTGTTTTAAATGGTGTTATCTGCCACATTGTTTCCTTTTATCTGGTGATTCTCTGTTTCCCCCTTTAAATGTGTTTTCTCTGCTTCAAAAATTTAATGCATTTTAGTATTAAAGGCTATTATGGAAAAATTATTGGGTGTTTGGTGAAATGTGTCTCAGAGAGTGTTGGTTAACATGCGGGTGAGGGTGACTCTTAGACCTAGGAGGTCACTAGCCTTTGGTGGAGTCATTGATGTTTGGGTCCCAAGGGTTCCTTTTGCCTTTTCCAGTTCACAGGATCCACAGCTCTCCAACTAAGAGGGGCCTCATCCTCCAGCTGCCCCAGTCATTTCCGGAGCACCTCCCCTCCTTCCTTCCCCAGTCAATACCTTTGCCTGAAGAGGGAGACCCATTCATGTCCAGAACGGTAAAAACTTTCCTGGGTGGTACTTTAAACAAGAACGCTAAAACCATTCTTTAAAATAAATCATTTCAGGGCAACTTCACAGTGGGACTTCTCTGAAGAATTAATTTTAAAAAAGGTGAGAAATAGTAGAGGCTGACAGCAGGGGAAAAGAGAGTTTAAAACAAAGATGACCTGGCTGCCCCTTTGATGCCTTCAGGTTTGAAAGCGAAGCAACAGGAGAGGCTCTGACTTTATACAGAACAAGGCTGCAGAGAAAGCCCTGACAAGCTTTCTTTATCCAAACCATTATTCTCTGGGACTTAGCACTTGGGATGTAAGTATTCATTCTGGCTGCAACTGGCAGAACAAAATCAGAATAGAGGAAAAATGGGGGCATGGCAGAACATTTGCAAATAGTGCCTTTAGTGATTAAAGGCTAAATTGCTTCTACATGACCTATTCTCTCTGGGCAATTAAAAACGATCTCAAAGAAATCCACTGTCTCCCTGGATCTCCATCTTCCTGTTATCTCTACTTACCTGTATTAAATTGAGATTGCATCTTATTCCCCAGAATTAGCCCTAAAGTCACAGCAATAACCACTGATTCAGTACTGTAGTTTAACAGGTGTTGCATCAGAATGCAGGCACAGACATGCTGGGACATGCAGAGTCACATACACTGATGTACGTGCAGATGTTCACACAGACTCCCAGATGTTCATAAAGGCATACTGGAAGGAGGCTGGTCTGTCACTGGCTTGGAGGCCATTAAGTCATAGGAGGCCGTATGAGTGCTTCTGGGTTAGTTCATACCAGAAGCTCAAAGAAAAGCTTTTTGGACACTCTTTTATGTACCAAGTTTTTTTGTGTGGGGGATCCCAAAAGGGAGTTGTAACTCCTCCTTAAAATAAGATCCCCCAAAGAATGAGCAATAGAAAATTCCCACATGATGAAGGGCATTCACATATGCAACATAGGCATATCCAAGGTTATGGGCAACAACAGGAACTCTGCCTAAGTGTGGAACAGTGGCAAGATTATAGGAATAACCTCAAGTCTATTCACATTTATAAAACAAAACAAAGCACATTATTAAAATTATTCATTTTGGTAACAAAGTTCTTGTGACACACCTCATATGTGTCACTGACATGCTGTGTATGGAGTCAAGAAACCATGGTGAGAATTGAATTCTAAGAGGGTATTCTATAATAGAAGGTGACAACTCCTCCAGAGACATAGATACAACTAACCATTTTCATTACTTTGATTTTAGGGTATAGACATGCCTTAGGAGGTATACTTTGAATGTGCTGTCACCACTTATAAGGGGATGAGCTCCTTATCCCCAAAACAAAATTCTTCAGGATGGGAGCAGAGAGGTGTTCCCTTAGAGTTCTAGGTCTTAACCTTCACACATGTTGACAAATGACCTACTTGCACATGTCTGACACTTTCATCCATTTACTGTTTTTATTTATTTATGTGGGAAACCCACTGAATGTGGACACTCAAGGATTGGGTAGAGTGAGGAGTGCCCAGGAGTTGGGCAGACAGGCATGTGGGTACATGGCCAGCTCACCCATACCTGGCCCCAGGAGGGGATGCCAGTCTGCGGGGCTGACCCAGGCAAGCCAAGGGGAGTGCCCGAAGGTTGGCCCAGGCAGGCATATCTACTAGAGGGCCCGAAGGCCTGCCCTTGAGAAGGTATCTAAGCCAGGGGGTGAGTGCCCAGTCCAGAGCCTGGCCCAAGGAGGCAGGGTTGAGGGCTGGTTGGCGCCTCCTGTAGCCTATGTGATATGGAAGAAGGACATGATTGGGAAGTGATGAGAAAAGATTCTTCCAATTTCATGCAATTCCTGGCTCACTGGCTCACCACACCCCTTCTTCTCAGTGATCAGTATCCTGTGGGGGGTCCACAGAGTTCTGTTGGGAACTCCTGTGTTTCTGCCTAGAGGTGAGGAGCAAGGGAACTGTGCTGGGTATTTCAACATTTTTCTAGTTTTCTTCTTGTGTTTTAGTATCTTGACTTTCCCTGGGTACCCAAAGCCTTAATTTTCCCTTAGCTATCCAGGTTCCCTAGTATGGCCTCCTCTCCCCAACCAGGGTTATCCCCTCTCTTGTAAGTGTCTCTCCTACATCCTTTTCCACTCTAAATTATCTCTAAAGTTTAGCTGTACACCATCCCTTCAAGGCCTTTTCTCTGCCAGCGTGTAAGGGACCAAAACTTTTCTTGAGCACTTACTATGTACCAGACACTTTATAAACATTATCCCATTTTATCTTCATAGCAACCTTATGTAATAAATGAGGATATCTCCATTTTATACACTAATAAATTGAAGCTCAGAGAGCTTAGGGGAACTTGCCCAAGGTCACATGACTACGAAGTGGCAGAGTTAGGATTCAAACCCATGTCTGTCAACTGAGGAATTATTACTCTTTTCGCTACTCTTAAGGAGCTAGCAACCAACCTAATAAGTTCTTCCTGACTAGAATAGTATCGGATCATTAAATATGAAATGTCTTATTTTCAATCAAAAGTGTAGTTTATTATATCTCAAACAAAAAGCAGTACAGTTAATCAAAGTATGCGCCTAAACTATTGACACAGTTTTGCCAACACCAAACATAAACCATTAGCTTTTTTTTGATGAATATTTGGTTTTGAACTGTGTTTCAGCACTTCATCTTTATCCACATATTGTGCTGGATGCTTACGATTGTCAAAAAAAATCCCTTTCATCACACATAAAAATCTGGTGTAGAAATGGTTCACCTTTGTGTCGTGACAGCAAACAAAGGGAAGCTTTGAGACCGTTGCACGTTTAATTCATGCAGAACTCATCTATCCAGCTTCTTTACCTTGTTGATTTGTTTCCAATGGTCCAATATTGTTGGAATAGTAACATCAAACCTTGCTGCTAATTCAGGTGTAGGTTGAGATGGATTTGCTACCACTACAGTTTTCAGCTCATCATTATCCACCTTGGTCTCTGGTCACCTATGTGGCTCATTTTCAAGATTAAAATCATCAGAAGGGAACTTCTCAAACCATCAGTGAACTGTACGTTCATTAACTACATCCTTCTCAAACACTTCATTGATATTTCAAGCTGTCTGCGCTGCATTGGTTCCATGACATAACCCATATTCAAAAATAACATGAATTTTTGACTAATCCATGGTTTCACAAAAATTGCTCTAAGAAGTTTTGAAAAATAATCACAAGCCACAATGTGCATTTGCAAGACTGAGGATGTACCTTCACAATAAAAATAAAACAAGAAGTGTCAAAGGGAAATGTCAGAGATATCAACTGTCAAACTTAGTACTTAAGGAAATTGGATATTTCACACTTAATAACCTAATACTAGTGGGTGTTAATGTCTTAGGGCATTTATCCATCCTGGGAAACATATTGACATTTTTACTGAGATCTTTGGGAACCCAATGTCATGACCCAAAGAAATGTTTGCAGCAGTGAGATTTTTAGGCCAGGGTGCTTTTGATCAGTCTCCTAAGCACTTCTCTACTCCTTCTCTACCCAGTGCCTGCCTTTCAAGTTGCATTAGTCATGCATGGCAGGAGTGTGGCTCCTTTTAGTGTCTGCGCACTCTAGCTAGTCAACGGCCCTTGAAATGAAGATCTGGTAACCCTATATTCATTTGTCCCTCTGGGTTTCAAGCAATCTATCAAGGATGTATTCATGTATGTTACAGATCAGTACAGCTGGAGTCATTTCCCATATATATTTGCAATAGGCCTTGGTTACTTTTTTAGATCCAGAAAGTTGGTTGAGGGTGAGAGACGTTGAGGACTAAAGCAGGGTGGTAGTGGTGCTGGGGAAGGGAGGCATGTCTGAAAAAGAAATTGAAACCCCAGGCTCCTGCAAGAAACTTTATCAGGGGTTGGAACAATCATCTGGGAAACATAGCTGAATCAGCTGTGAACACTGGGCCACCAGGGGCCTAGAAATTGGTTTTCGTGCCTGCTTTATAGTTCAGATGGAGTTGAAGAGGTGTTGATAGGCCCCCAGAGGCCCTTTATCTGGTTTTTCTAAGTCAGCAAGGGCCCTGATATGGAGCTAAACTAGGAAGTGAGGTCAGACAAAGAAAACTGGGATGGGAGGAGAGGAATGATCCCAACTACATGCATAAAGTCTTTGGTAATGAGTAGACCAACTTCCCTAAAGGAGGTCTCTATATAGAAGTTAAACACCAAGTCTTTTAAAAATTCTTGCTGTTGAAGTGCTCTTGTTCAATTTGCCTCAGTGGACCAGCACTTTCTCAGTCTTGGATGTATTATATAATAGTTCTCAGGGTTTTTGGATGTCAGAGCTGAGTTACATGCAATGCTAAGCACTGAGATGCTTTGCCAACACTGTTCTGGCTTTCTTTTTTTTTTTTTTTCCTTTCAGCAGAAAAATATGGATAGTGTTAGAGACCAAGACAGATGTATTTTATGCCTCCAAATCGATACTCATTCCAAAAATGTCTGATTGACATTCCAAAAATGTCTGATAAACTTTCTTCAGTCCCACTGCCACCACAGTGGTCCATGCCTCAGCATCTGTCATCTGATGACAGAAATTGCCTGATTTGCCTCCTCTCATTCACCTGGCCTCACTTTATCACATTCTTTACACTGCAGCCAGAGGCATCTTGCTAAAACACAACACTGGTTAAATTACAACTCTGCTTAAAACAGGTCAATGGTTTCTTATAAGATGAAATCCAATCTGCTTTACATGAACTACAAGAGTGATTTTCAATTTCTCTGCTCCTCATACTAAGAAATGTATTTCGCATCACAACTCAGTGTCACACGTTCATAACTGAAATGGACATTTCACAAACAATACTTATCTTTGCTACCTGCAAGGCACCCTGAGATTTTCTATTCAACTCTGAATGCCGAGGGTCAGCAAACTTTTTCTGTAAAGGGCTAGATAGTAAATATTTTAGGCTTTGTGAACCATACAATCTCTGTTGCAACTACTAAACTCTACCACTGGAGAGGCATACACAAATACTTAAGTTTACAACTCCAGGGGCTTTGTGCATGTCCCAGACAAATATCCCTCGGTTTTCAGAGCACCTCATCCTCCACCCTAAGTAGTAAGTGCACTAACTAGAAATATTTCAGTACCATGCAAAGCCTTATTCATAGGCCCACATCACGAGTGGCTCCATACCAAGGTCCCTTTTATATATCACACCTCTTATTTTTACTTGTCTTCCCCTCATACAGATGAAGAATTTATCTAACCTCAATTAGCAAGCCATGAGCTAGAAACAAGTTTTCTCTATTACTAAAAAGGGAAGAATATCAGAGTCACAAAACAAGCTCTCTCTTTTTCTTTCTTTATATATACAATACTCACATGTATGTATGTAAGTATTTATGTACTTTTCTACATACTTGTACATTATTATTTATGTACGTAAGTATATATTAAATATATAAAGCACAATTTAGCATAATCAATCCCTATCTCTACTTCACAAAACAAATCTTTTCAAAGAATGCAACTCACAGGGAAAAACAAATACCCTTGTTTTATAGCACATTAGCTTGACATTTTCAGATCATGCTAGCCATACCTTACAAATTTTGAGTGAGAAAGCTGCAGCTCGAGTCTTTCTGTATAGTTTTTTCTCTTACATTTTCTTTCCTGACTCTTCTCATTCAAGTGTTTACCATTGTGTCTGAGAGGTCAGACAAATTATTTTCCTCTTCAGCCCAACTCTTTCTTCTATCTTCAAACATTAATCTCTCACTGAACTTCACAAAAAATCTGGCTGTGCCCACCCTTTGTCTACCCTGAGCCATATGTGCTGTAACTCTACTTCCATAGCCTTGGGCCCATTGCCTGTGACATGAGCTTTGAGGGACCTATGGAAAGCATCATTTCTGAGTGCTTGCTGAGTATCAGACATTTAAAAGAATGGATTAGATAGTGGGTCGGACATTGAAGAGAAGAAATGGGTAACTCTTGCTATAATCTAGATATGAGATATGAGGACCTAAGTTAGGACAATGACAGTGGTACTGGCAAAAAAAATTGACAGATCCTATTACATGATTGTAAGTTAAAGGGCAAGAATGAGAGAAAAGAGTTGGTAAATGGGAGAATTTATAATGGTCCAATTAGAAGGGGATGATCATATAATACTATTTCCTATTCTAGCCTCTCTACCTATAGTCCCATCAACACACACACACACACATACACATTTATTGTGGTTTCTATTTTATGGGTTTATTCAACAAACATTAATTGATGGGCTGGGGCTGGGGCTGGGCACATTGGCTCACACCTGTAATCATAGCATTCTGGGAAGCCGAGGCAAGAGGATTGCTTGAGGTTAGGAGCTCAAGACCAGCCTGAGCAAGAGTGAGACCCTGTCTCTACAAAAAATAGAAAAATTAGCCAGGTGTGGTGGCACGTGCCTATAATCCCAGCTACTTGGGAGGCTGAGGCAGGAAAATCTCTTGAGCCCAGGAGTTTGAGGTTGTAATGAGCTGTGATGATGCCACTGCACTTTAGCCTGGGTGAGAGAGTGAGGCCCTGTCTCAAAAAAACCAACCATCCAAAAAAACCCCATTAATTGAGCATTTACTATATGATAGTAACTCTGCAAAGGCCTGGGGATCTATTAATGAACAAAATATATAAAAGCTTTTGCCCTTATGGGGTTTACATTCCAGTGGGGAAGATAAACAATAAATAAGACAAATGAGTATAATATATATCATGCCAGATTACGATAAATGCTAAGGAGAGGAGAATACTCAAACGGCTAGTGGGGATATTAAATGTCGAGAATGTTACTGAAACTTTAGTTAGGATTGCCAGGGAAGGCCTCACTGATAAGGTAATTTTTGAGTAAGGACATAAAGATATTGAATTGGTAGTCATGTGCATATGTGGCCCAGAGATAGAAGTCATCTCCAGATTCTGAGCAGAGGATTAATGTGACTCAGGTTTTAACAGTATCACTCTGACTGAGGCAGAGGTAGGGAGACCACTTAGGAGGCTGCTGCAATAATCCAGCCTAAAGAAGATAGTAGCTTGAACCAGGGTGGTGTCTGTGGAGGAGGTAAGAAGTGATCTAATCTGGATACATTTTTAATTGCCTCACTGCAGCCACAAATGCTGGTATCAATATCAAAAGAAAATAAAGACTGGAGAGTGGTAAGATCAGTGGTAAAATGCTGGAGAGGCTCAAGGTCCTGGTGGGTAAGACAGAATTAAGCAATGTCGAGGGGAGGAAAGATAATTGTGAGAAATAAAAATAGAGCTATGTGGGAGAGCAAAGGCAGGCAGGAAATGAGAATGTGTTTTAAATCCATTTTCAGTATCAGGTGCTTCTGATTACATAGACTGAACCATAACCTTGTCTTTCCCTTTATCTATCTTCTTGTAAGATAACTTGATTTGCAGCATTTTGAAATAATGGACTTGTTCTTTTTTTATATGTATAGATTAGGGAGATACTTGCTCTTCTCCAAACTAAATGAGGCAAAAGGAAATTCTAGTTGGCCCCAGGAAAGGTAATTAATGGATTGGAACAGCCCCATCCATTTTTTGGAGCAGGGCTCCGTACATGAGTGAACTACAGGCAAAGTCCCCTCTCTGCTCTCCAATCGCCAAGTATGTGATGCCCAATTTTGGGGTTCAGGACCATCTGTTAGTAGATGACAACTCAGAATTCCTTCCTGTTGGTGAAAGGCTGGAAGCAAAGTAATGTGTGGAAATTGTTTGGGCCTTGAGTTTTTGAAATTTATTAAGAAAATTTTCAAGCTTACATAGTATTTGAGAAGATAGTATAGTGAATTCGATGTCCCCATCACATAGCTTTAATAATCATCAATACACTTGGGCCTTGTATTTAATAGAGAATAAAGGAGAAGCAGGGCCCTTGGGTTAGACTCTGTCTTTTGGCCTTCTGACATTTTGATTTCCCTGCAATCAGAAGGCTCAGAGTATATTCTGGTCCAGAAATAGCAGGCAACTCCAGGTTTTGCAGACTGAAGAACATCTGGTGGTAGAGAGACAGAGGGAATGATAAATTTTAGAATCAGGAAAATTCTACTAAGGAAAAGTAGAAAACACAGAGGTGCTGGTGGAGCACAACCTCCCGGAAGTTATGGGGTTGGCATATTATGGCTAACTTCTTTCTCAGCAAAGTTTTCAGTTCAGTTTCTTCATTCTACTTGGGTGTTTTCTCCTTTACTTTTGATGAAACACTAATTCAATGCTGTATTTCATCATGAAATCCATGGGAAAAGTAATCTGCTTTGCCAATAGTTGCTTTTCAATCACTTTTCAACGAATTGACTTTTTTAAAGTTCAAGCTCTATGTTTCTTGAAAGATATAAGGTCTTTGCAGTTTACAGTAGTGTTTCCTCATAGAATAAATGTCAAGCTTAACTTTGCACCATCTTCATTACTTTTATCCCTGACCTTCATTGTGTTGGACACAAAAAAGGTGTGTGTGTGTGTGTGTGTGTATGTGTGGGTGTGTGTATATGGAGGAAGGATGCTTAGGAGGTTCTGGGAGGAGGTCAGTGAGAAGGGGGAGTACCTACAAATGTTTCCATTCTTTTGGTCAGTAATTATTGTCAATAAGGGGTCCAACTTATAAACGCTGGTATAATTTTGCTTAGAACATAGCTAGTTTGACACAAAGAATTCTAGTGAGGCTATATCATGGCTGGTCATGCTCATTTGCCATAGGCTGGCTGGGGGGTGGTCATATGTGGAGGACTGAGCTAGACTCCTGAACCTGCACCTGGGTAGAGCTTGAGCTGAGAATCCAGTAGTCTTTCACTTACTTATTTTCACATGGCAGGTCAAATAGTTGGCCTGGACCAATCCCTCCTGAGGTCTCCAAAGGCAGCTGAAGACGTTTTAAATCCCTCCCGACACTTCGTGAGGAGACTGCTCCTGGCTTTGATAAACCAAGCAGTAACATGATCAAAACAGAAGCCTCAGTCAGAAGGTAGTGAGCACGAGAAGGCCTTCCTTCCCAGGACAGCATAAGAAAGAAAACCATACATCTGGAAACTTCAAGGAAATAAATACACACTCCTGGTTTGCCATGTAGTGGTGGTCAGGGGCACCGATGCTTCCTAACAATGTGCCACAGGTAAGAAAGTTTTGCGAGGGCCAAAGCCTCCCATTTTTTCATCTGACAACTCAGTTAAAAAGAAGTGAAATCCAAGGAGAGAGTGGCAAGATGGCTGACCAGAGCTAGCAGCTGCCAGTGCATTCAGTAAGAGGGAGAAGTTTTAGATGAAAGAGAAAAAATGAACAAACAGAGCAACATAGATCAGATGTGAGTCTGAAGGAAAGGTGCCAAAACCTTTAGGAGACTCCATGGGAAGAAGTTGTAGAGTGAAACAAGAAGGAGCAAGGTATCAGCAAAGATCAATCTCCGAGAGGCTTGGAGTCCAGCAAGAAGGGTAGGTGGAGTGGTTTGTTTCTCCCTCCTATGCATCTTTGACTGCTGGTGGGTTCCTGAGCTGCTGGAGAGACTTTCTGCCCACATGAGCCCAGAGGCTGCTGCTGCCAGTGAGCCGGGAGGTTCTTGAGGACAGGGCACCAGGCTCCCAGCCCCCCTGGGGTGCTTTCCACCCCACAGACCTGAGCCAGGGCGACAGGAGCCACATTGCTTCTCTACCCACCATATGCCTTTGTCCTCTCCAGGGGGATTCAACTCCTCAGGTTTCATCTTGCTCAATCCCACGCAGATATTTCCCAACTCTGGCCCAGACTGCAGGAGCCACAGGAGTCCAGTGGGACCCAGGTGATCTGTGTGACTCCAGAGCCTGGTCATTCTGGGCAGACTGCCTCCCAGAGACAGAGTCAGAGATGACCAGAGTGCTAGCATTCTTCCAGTCAGACTCTTTTCCTTCCCTTCCCTTCCCCAAGCCATGTCTGCCAAGAGAGATAATTGAGTCACCGCACAGAGGCTTCCACAGAGAGTGGGGCTCAGGCCTTCCCTCTTGGGGTCCTGCAACATACTAAGGGGTGCTCGGACTGTGAGCTCCCTGTTTGCCAGCACTCCCTGGTGCTGCTTGCCCACTGGCTCCATCAGAGCAGGGCACACCCTGAAGGGGAGGTACATTGATCCTGCTCGGGCACACCATGGGTGACTTGGGACCAGCGTGCTTCTCCCTGGCATGGTCAGCAATTGATCTTCTTGGTCTTGGGAGATGAGGGAGCCCACATGGGCAGATCTGGGGGAAGAGTGCAGTGTGGGTCCTAGCTATGGCATGTCCATGCAGTACCCCTTCTCCCATTGGAGGGCCACACTCCCAGCTGAGGCTGAGATCTTGGGCAAGGAACCTCCTGGCCCACACCATAGTCATGGGGGAGCTGGGCTGGCTTGAGCTCCTGCTTGCTGGCAGATGCCCAGGGAAGACTGTGGAGCAGAGGAGGAGGGAGAAGAGTGAGGCCCACTCCACACTACCAGACTGTGAATCTCAGATGGCTCTGCCTCCATAAGTAACTTTTTGGTTGGGTGGGGTCACTTCAGACCCTCCCTAGTGGCTTTGTTTAGAAGCTGGGAGCAGATCTTTCACCCCTGCTAAAACAGCTATGCTATCAGCTTTTGTGGAGCCTGAGGGCAAGTTCATCCAACTCAGCCCCACTTAGCCACAGTCCTCTACCCACTCAGCCACAGCCCTCCACCCACTTCTGCTGTGGCACAGAATAATGACTCACTTGGAAGTTACAGGGCCTCAACCACCACCTGGGGCATTCGTGTACTTCTCCTGAGGGACTGAAGCCGATCACAGGTCCCCAAAACAACATTGCAGCTTGTTCTTTCAGGCAAGTGCTACCTACAGATAAGCTTAATCAGAAATGAAAAAAGAGATATCATAACTGATAACACAGAAATACAAAATATTATCTCTGAATACTATAAAAATCTCTATGCACATGAACTTGAAAATGTAGAGGAAATGGACAAAGTCTTGGGAACACACAACCTCTCTAGTCTCAATCAGGAAGAAAGAGAACTTCTGAACAGACCAATACCAAGCAATGAAATTTAAGCAGCAATAAAAAATCTTCCAACAAGAAAAGTCCTGGACCAGATAGTTTCACAGCCAAATTTTACCAGACCTACAGAGAAGAATTGGTACCCATACTGCAGAAATTATTTAATAACATTGAGAATGAAGGAATCCTTCCCAACTCATTCTATGAAGCCAGTATCATCTTGATACCAAAGCCATGAAAGGACACAACAACAAAGAAATAAAACTACAGACCAATATCCCTCATGAATATAGATGCAAAAATTCTCAGTAAAATTCTAGCAAACCGAACTCAGCTGCACATCAAAAAAATAATATACCACGATCACGTGAGCTTTATCTCAGGGATGCAAGGATAGTTCAACATATGGAAATTGATAAATGTAATTCACCACATAAAGAGAAGCAAAAATAAAGACCATACGATCCTTTCAATAGATGCAGAAAAAGCATTTGACAAAATTCAGCACCCTTTTATGGTAAGAACAGTCAATAAAATAGGCATAGACGGAACATACCTCAAAAGTATTAAGTCCATATAAGACAAACCCACAGCCAACAATATACTGAATGAGGGAAAATTGAAAATATTCCCACTGAAAACTGGAACTAGACAAGGTTGCGCACTGTAACCACTTTTATTCAACATAGTGCTGGAAGTCCTTGCTAGAGCAATCAGGCAAGAGAAGGAAATAAAGTGTATCCAAATGCGAAAGAAGAAGTTACACTATCACTTTGCTGACAATATAATCCTATATTTAGAAAACCCAGTGCCTCTGCCAAGTGACTCCTTTAAGTGATAAATAAATTCAACAAAGTCTCAGGTGACAAAATCTATGTACATAAATCAGTAGCATTTCTATACACCAATAACAGTCAAGTGGAGAATGAAATCAAAGACTCAATAACTTTCACAATAGCAACAAATAAAACAAAGTACCTAGGAATATATTTAACCAAAGATGTGAAAGACCTCTACAAGACGAACTAGGAATCACTGAGGAAGGAAATAGCAGAGGATGTAAACAAATGGAAAAACATATCATGCTCATTCATCAGCAGAATCAACATTGATAAAATGTCCGTACTACCCAAAGTGATTTACAAATTCAATGCAATCCCCATCAAAATACCAACATCATTTTTTTGCAGATCTAGAAAAAATAATTCTTCACTTTGTTTGAAACCAGAAAAGAGCCCCAATAGCCAAAGCAACCTTAAACAAAAGGAACAAATTTGGCGGAGTCACTCTCACTCTTTAAGCTATGTTACAAGGCTATAGTAACAAATGCAGCATGGTATTGGCACAAAATTAGAGACATAGACCAATGGAACAGAACAGAGAACCCCAATATAAAACCATCCACATATTGCCATCTGATCTTTGACAAAGCAGGTAACAATTTACACTAGGTAAATAATCCCTCTTCAATAAATGGTACTGGGAAAATTGGATAGCCACATGTAAAACATTGAAACAGGATCCACACCTCTCACCATTCACAAAAATTAATTCAAAGATGAGTGAGAGACTTAAACCTAAGATAGGAAACCATAAGAATTCTAAAAGAAAGTGTTGGAAAAACTCTTCTAGATATCAGCCTAGGGAAAGTATTTATGAAGAAGGCCCCAATGGCAATCACAGCAACAACAAAAATAAATAAATGAGACTTGATTAAATGGAAAAGCTTCTGCACAGCTAAGGAAAAAATCAACAGAGCAAGTAGACAACCTACAGAACAAGAGAAAATATTTGCATGCTATACATTTGATAAAGGGCTAATAACCGGAATCTACAAAGAACTCCAGAAAATGAGTAAGAAACAAACAAACAAACGCATTAAAAAGTGGGCAAAGACATGAACAGAAGCTTTCCAAAAGAAGATAGACAAATGGCCAATAAACATATGAAAAAATGCTCAACATCACTAATCATTAGAGAAATGCAAATCAAAACTACAATGAGATATCACCTAAACACAGTGAGAATGGCTTTTATCAAAATGTCCCCAAACAGTAGATGCTGGCATGGATGCAGAGAGATAGGGACACTCATATACTTTTGGTGGGATTGCAAACTAGTACAACCTCTGTGGAAGATAGTATGGAGATTCCTCAAAGAACTAAAAGTAGACCTACCATTTGATCCAGCAATTCCATTACCGAAGTTTTATCTAAAGGAAAAAAATCATTTTATCAAAAGGACACTTACACTCGAATGTTTATTGCAGCACAATTCACAATAGCAAAGATGTGGAATCAACCCAAGTGCCCATCAATTCATGAGTGGATTAATAAAATGTGGTGTATGTATACCATGGAGTATTACTCAGCCATAAAATGAATTAATTCCTTTTGTAGCAATCTGGGTGGAACTGGAGACCATTCTCCTAAGTTAAGTATTGCAAGAATTTTATACACCACATGTACTCATTACTAAATTGGAACTAACTGAACAGCACTCACGTGCACAATGGGAAATAAAACTCAATGGAAATCAAACAAGTGTGTGTGTGGGGAGAAAGCAACGGGTGAAATCACACTTAAGGGGTACAATGTACACTATCTGGGAGATGGGCACACTTATAACTTTGTCTCAAGCAATACAAAAATAATCCATGTAACCAAAACATTTATACCCATGTAATATTCTGAAATAAAAAACAGAAGTGAAATCCAAAGACATTTCAGAAAAATAGGTATGATGTGCAGGTTGGCCCTATTTGGCCTCCATAGTCAAGGTGGGCTTTATGGGGATCAGCCTCCCACAAGAGGACTTAGAGATTGCATATCATGGAATGACAGAATGTGCCTAATATTGTTGAGCATTTAGTATGAGCTAGGCACCATCAAAGTGGATTATATATATATTTTCATTTAGTCCACCTAACATGATAGCAAGATGGTTACTATTATTATCATTCCCATTTTGCAGATGAGGAAACTGAGGCTTGGAGACCTTTTACTTTATCAGGTTCAAACTAGACTGTGAGATCCATAGGTCTATGAGGGCAGGAATCATAACCATTTTGCTCACCATTGGAGGCCCCACTACTAATCATAGTGTCAAGCCTATAGTAGATGCTCAATAAAAAAGTATTGACTAAATACAGAATAAATGAGCAAAATGGAGGTCTCGAATTATGGATCTGTGAGATCCCCTCCATGTCTTATTTTCTATTTCATTTTACTCCCAGAATTTTTTTTTTAAATTTACTAAAGGTATTTACACAGTATGTGATGTGGGTGAGGGAGGCCATGGACATGGAAAATCAGACTTCACTAACTTCACAGTTTCTGAAGAGGGAGGGCTGGCTCAGACTAGAGGGACAATAGTCACTCATTCATTCATTCTACAAACATTTTTTGAAGGCCCATGCTAGGCACTGTACTAAGCTCTGAGGGTACAAATGGTTTTAATAGTTAACATTTTCCATTTCTATACTGAGATTTGTTCTAAATGCTTTATGAATAACTATTCAGCACATTTGTATTGAGCACTTATTGTGTGCCAGGTATATTCTGAGTACTGAGGTTATATTGTTGAACAAAACATACAAAAATTGTGTCCTCATTGGACTTATACTCTAATCCTTACATTTATCAGGTTGATTCTATTATTAGTCCCATTTTATAGATGAGGAAACTGAGACACAGAGAGATAAAGATCTCACTGGCAGTAAATGGCAAAGCCAGCCTTTCAGCTAGGTAGTATGCTTCCAGAGACTGCTTTTAACAATTATATTCTACTGTCTTTGCAAGAGTAATTAGATTATTTGCACTCAAGAGGCTCATGAACTATTTGGGGAGAAAGGCAAGAAAATTAGCTATTGTAAAACAACAAAATTGGCAATAGCTGACGCTTATTCAGTGCTTACTATATTCCAGTCCTTGTGTTAAGAGTTTTACATGCTTTCTTTCATTTCATCCTCCTAACAACCCTAAAGGATAGATAACATTATGACCCTATTTTACACATGAAACAACTGCTGGGCTCCACATTCCATGTCCTTAACAACCATAATGTAGTGCTCTCTAAATAAGTAATCAATATGTTACCCAAATACATGAACACATAGTCTTGCTTACAGAATAACAAAGTTGTAACCTCTCCAGCCCTCATTTTCACTTCCTTTCAAACCATCCATATTATTTCTTGATCTTAGATAATGTGTCCATACTGTAGGAGGTACGTGCTTTGCTGTGAAGGCTTTGAAAGGCCACCTAAGTTAGCTGCTCAGTTTCTGAATTATTTCTGGCCTGAGGTCTCTAGAAGGTCTGCTACATCTGTGCTGGTGCTACAGGTGGCTTTTGTAACAGCATTTTTTAAGGACATTTCAAAAATGGCATTGTGTCCCTGGGTGAAGAAGCACTATGGTGTAGTGGCTAAATTTGTCATCTTTAGTCTTATACAGCCCAGAGTTCAAATCCAGTCTACTCCCTCTTTCCAGCTGAGCGACCTTGGTCAAATTACTTAATCTTTCTGTACTTTAGTTTCCTAGCACCAAAAGTAAATTTTTCTAAAGGCTCTAAGAAGGGGGAAAAGTCTACATTGAAAAAGGATTAGGAAAACTATTTTTTCAGTGCTCTGAGTGTGCAAGTGTGTGTATTTGTATGTGTGTGCATGTCTGTGGGTGTGAAAATATGAACTCAATCTCACTGTTGCCAATATTGCCAGCCCAATTGACTACAACATAAAAAAGTATCCCTGTCTTTAATCCTTTATAATTTTCCCTGTATTAAATGTGATGCAATAGAATTACACATAAACCTGCATTTCCTATCTATCCTCATAATAAGAGTTCACTCTTGACCACATTTATTAAAATGAATATCAAACAATGATTTGCCACTCATTGTCAGATGTTAGCCAACTTTATATCCACGTCTAGTTACCATGTAACAGTTGAACATTAATATTTATTGCTAGATGTTAGGAATATTACAGAGCTTCACTTAAAATGTTTGGTGCCTCACAATTTGATGGCACAAAAATGTAACAAAGCAAATGACAGGAGAGCAGATTATAATGGAGTCTGACGGTTCATCTTTAAAACAGAAATCTATTTCCAGAGAGAATATCTGCTCTCAATGTGGAGTGCAGGGCCGCAGCTGGGGTTGCTATACTTTTAGCAGATGGAAGTGGTGTGGACTGAAAATTCACAGAGCATTGGAGACTGAAGTTTGTCACCTCACCAGATTGCTTCCTGAATAGTTCCTTGTCTAGCAGCTTCAAACCTGCAAATGCCGAGTGAGTACACATTGTCTTCGGAGTAAAAAGAACCTTCCCATGTGTCAATTTCAACATTAATCTTTTGTTGAGAGACCCAGGGCTCAGATAGTTACATGTTTCCCTGTACTGTGTACCTGGAAAGATCATAGTCCATTTGTCTGTGGGTACATTAGGAAGAATTGAATGGTAAAGTCATGGCTATCGAATTAGGAAAGAACCTATCAGGTCAATTAATTCACTTCCTCCTAACCATGGCAGCATTCTTCCCTCAACAGTCTGGCCTTTGTCCAATTTCACTTTAAAGAAAAAGCATTTGCGAAGTTCCCTTTCACATAAGGCCATTAGCCTCCTGATTGTAATATGCTTTGTTTCTTCCTTCTCCGCACCCTTTTTTTTTGGCCAATAGTTCTCTTAAGATAATGAAATTCATACTGTGTTAAATTGCTCAAAGACCTAAAAGTAAAATCTCATTATAATATGACAGGGCCATGCTAAGAGAATATTGTGTGTTAGTAACTTTCCATTATATTAACGCACTATTGTGGCCGGAAGTGGAAAAAGCAGAGCCTTTTAACAATAAAGTTTCCTTAACGGCCTCATATAAAGACAGGTAGTTGCATTCCGAGGGTTAAATGTAACGCAATATAGTATGCATATTTTGAAAATGGCAGTCAAAATGTGATTTGAGGGCTCTTAAACTTTGTGCTGAAGTGTCATTCCTATCTCTAACAGGAAAGGACAATATATTTAATATATTTGGCTTGCTACCTGTGGCTGATGGGCTAATGGACACTAGAAATATGTAGAGGGATAGATTTAGATAAGAGAGGCTAGTGATTCATGCTCGCTTATCAAACGATGTTTCATTCAGAGTTATGAATAAGCCATAATAAACACAGAGCTATGATTTGTAGTTGAGCATCAATAAAAGAAGATGAATATGAGTGGTGAAAAAAAATAAGCAATAACCAGAAAAGATCCAAAATTACTGTAAGTAAAAGACTTTTCATCACTCTCCCTTTTTGTGTCTCTGGAAATAAGAAGTTTTTAGTGGTTTTTTTATGTTTATGCAATAAACATTAAAACAAAGGCATTGGAAATAATATTATACATTGCACTTTAAATATATATAAACACTCCTGAGGTACAGGGCATTTTGTATTACTCAACAGCCACAAAATCTTGGTTGTCCACCTACTGCATGGAATGAATGGTGCTAGGTACCATGGGAAGAAGAAAAAAGTGTATTATTATCTCTTTCACATGTAAAATAAGAGAGCTCAGAACCCTGTCCAATGTGTTTTCCTCTCTACAGTGCCTTTATATTTTATATTTTTGAAAATTCATCCGCATGTGGCAATCTTCAATGCCAAGGCAGACTGAAGAGTTTGCTTAACAACAAAAAGATTTCAATCTAAAAAGCCAAATAATGGTGCATATATTTGTGAAGCCAGGACATGTGTCAAGGCAATAGCACCTCCGTGAATCTAATTCATCCAATAGGGCTAAAGACTAGAAGAATTCATAAATGCAATGTGTGTGAGTTTACAGATGCATCAAAACCAGGGTCATCAGATCTGGATTTGGGTAGAAGGAATAGTGTGTTGTTTACTGTATTTGTCAAGTGTCTGTAGTCACATATCCTATTGCTCTAATCATTTGGATGATGGATTCTTCCCCCAAACTTTGTACATGTTTTAGTAATTTGTTCATTGTCAAAAATAGTTAGACATAAAATTTGGAATATTAAAGCGTTTTGGCATTGTGCACATGCATGTGTGTGCATTAAAATTTTTGAACAAAAAGCATCAAGTTTCTACAAAGGGTTCATGTCACTCACTTTTGACATTTTTGATTCTAAGCAATACAAATAAAAACAACTTGTATTGGGCCTAATTTGAAACTGGCCCTGGGCTTTTTACTCTCTTCTGTAATTTTTTTTTTTTTTTTGCAAAGTGTCTGGGTTTTAATCAACAATGATTGAGGAAAAACTCCGTGTGGTAACAACACATCATGAGAGGATAACTACTAGCTCCAGCTTTTTTATTAAACATTAAGAATGGGTGCTTATCAGAAAAAGTAATAGCTAACATTATCAGGTACTTACTATGATCGGGCTTTGCTTTAATTATATAATTTCTCTCATTTAGTCCTCACCACAACCCTGTGACTTAGGTAATATTGTTACTCTCAATTTGTGTTTGAGACAATTGAGGCCCAGAGAGGTTAAATAACTTGCATACCAACTCATGGTCTTAAGTGGCAAAGCTGGGTGTCATACCCAAGCAGTCTGGCTTCAGTGCCCAAGAAGAGTAACCACTTCACTAAACTATCCCACTCCTAGAGAATTACATTGACAGACCTGAGATTGGTGTGGCCTGGTCACTGGTGTTTTTAAAAAAATCTCCCCTTGGGATTCTGATGAGCTTCCAGGATTTAGAAGCTCGTTCTAAAAGCAAGCTGACCTGGATTCTTTGAAAAAGAGCCAGTGCCCAGGTCTGAGGGGAAAAGGGAGACAGACAGCAGAGATGCTCATGAACCATCCAATGATAAACACCCACCATATGGTCAAAATAATTCCCACTGCCTCCCAGTGAGGGAAGCAGACACTTTTGCCTATGAAATGCACTGTTTATTTTCTTGTGCAGTGGTTTCAGTTCAAATTAAATGTTTCACGTCAGACAAGGAACTAATAACAAATGATCTCCTCCCTCAGTGGTGCAGTAACAAATATGTAGTAATTTGAAAGCTGGGAAGAAAATTATTACTCCCAAAGATGCAATAAATATACGATATGTTTAGAGAGTCCTTAGATGAAATGAAGGTGCTGCTAGCAGAACTTCTGCTTAAGAAAAAAAAAAAAGCATAGTTAAAAAAAAAAGAAAGAAAGAAGAAGAAGCATTTAAAAATGCTGTCTGATCTGTCAACATTTTGTTAACATGTAATACCTTAAGGACACAACTTAGAAGCAGAATCTTCAGTGAAGCAAAAACTCATTCCTTCTTCACATCACAGGAGAGGAAACTAGCAAGTAGAACAGCCAGGCATAAAATTTTGCAATTTAAAAGCAACTTAGTAAAATAGGCTGCTTCTGCCTTCTTTCTTATTTTGAATTGTCTCTGAAAAGGGCAATGGCCAAACGTTATGTTTATCTTCAGTGAGGTGCCCTAATGCTGGCCCCCAATCCCAATTCCATTCTACTCTCTTAGCCCTCACGACGTCCTGGGAGACCTGCTATTGTTTCCTCCCTCTTCCAGCCTTCCTGTTTCAAGGACTCCAAAGGAATCTGTTTCAGTCCATGCATTTGATTGCATCTGGCCCTGATCTAAGGCATTAGCAGAAGCAAAAGAGAAGTCCAAGGCTAAAAGTAGCTGCTGCTGCTAGTGTCCAGTTCTAGGGAGAGTCCAAGGTCAGGTTTCTGTGAAGGGAATTGCCTGCTTAATGCTTGCCATAGCCAGCCTTTCTGTTCCTGGAACCTAGCCGGCAGGACACCAAAGTGGAATATAGCGGCACACCCATGTTGAGATTGGACTTTCATTTTTAAATTTTTTATTTTGAAATAATTATAGATCCACAAGAAGTTGCAAACATGTATATTTTTTTGGTCCCATGCACCATTCACCTCTCCTTCCTCAATGTTATCATCATGCATAATTATAGTACAATATTAAAACCATGAAATTGACATTGTTATAATCCACAGAGCTTATTCAGATTTTATACATTATAGATGCAATCATTTGTGTGTGTGTTATTGTGTGTGTATAGTTCTATGCAATTCTATCACATATGTAACTACCACCACAACCAATACGTAGAACTGTTCCATTACCATAAGGCAACCATATGCTCTCACTTTATAGCCACTCCTCCCTCCCAAATCCTAATCTTTGGCATCTATGAATCTGTTTTTCATCTATATATTACATTATTTCAAGAATATTATATAAATGGAATCGTAAAGTATATAAAATTTTTTACTCATCCTAATTCTCTTGAATTCATCAAAGATGTTGCACGTATCAATAGTTACTTCTTTTTTATTTTGCAGAGTAGTATTCCACAATATGTATATATCACAGTCTGTTTAACCATTGACTTGTTGAAGGACATCTGGGCTGTTTCCAGTTTTTAACTATTATAAATAAAGCTGTTTTGAAAGTTAGTGTATAGGTGGTTGTAGGTCATAAGGCGATTACTTGTTTAGTTTTACAAGAAACTGTCAAGCTGTTTTCCAGAGTGGCTGTATTCATTTACATTCTCATCAGCAATGTATTAGTTACCTGGTTTATCAACATCTTTAGCAGCATTTGGTGTTGTCATTATTTTTTATTTTTGCCATTCTGATAAATGTGTAGTGATATTTCATTGTGGTTTTAATTTTCCTTTCCCTAATTGTTAATGATGTTGAAAATGTTTTCATGTGCTTATCTGCCATCTCTGTATCCTCTTTGGTAAAATGTCTATTCATGTATTTTGCTCATTTTCTAACTGAATTTTTTATTGTTGAATTTTGAAAATTCCTTATATATTCTAGATATAACCCCTTTGTTGGATAGGTGGTTTATAAATATTTCCTCCTAGTCTGTAATTTGTCTTTTTATGTGAACAAAGTTTTTTATTTTATTTTTTTACAGAGCAAAGGTTTTAATTTTGTTAGGGTCCAATTTATCGATTTTTCTTTCTATGGATAATACTTTTGGTGTGAAGTCGAGAACTCTTTTTCTAGCACTAGGTCCGAAAGATTTTTTCCTTTGTTATTATTTTACTTACATATGTGCAAGTGTCTAATTACTATAGCAACATTTGTTGAAAAGGCTATCCTTCCTTGATTGAGTTACTTTTGTATTTTTATCAAAAATCAGTTTGGCATGTTTGTGGAGTCTATTTCTGGATTTTCTGTTCTGTTCCATTGACATATGTGTTTAACCTTCTGCCAACAGCACACTCTCTTGATTACTGTATCTATGTAGTAAGCCTTGATGGCAGAAGAATGATCTTTCCCTCACCTTTTTTTTAAGGAAAAAATCCTCTCTTTTTTTCATCTTTTTTTTCTCATTCTAGTCTCATTTCTTTCAAGAATATACTCGTCAGCAGCTTTCTTATCCCCAATTTGATTCTAGCTAAGAGTTCAATCTATCTAGTCTGAATGGAGTGAGTGCCTTTTTAGGAGTGGATGGAGGAACCAATTCACTGTGGGGGATTGCCAAGCGCATAGCTTAGATTTTCCTTGGGAAAGAGAATGAGGCAATTTGAGAATATATTTGGTTTGCTTTACCACTAACTCTTTAAAAATGCACTTATAAGTTTGACTCAATCAGTACAAAAGCAATCCATGTAGCCAAAACTTTTGTACCTCTTTAATATTCTGAAATTTTAAAAAAGAAGGCAGCTGTCTGCAAGCCAAGGAGAGAGGCCTCAGAGGAAACTAAACCTGCCAGTACCTTGCCCTTGAAACTCCAGCCTCCAGAACTGTGAGAAAATAAATTTCTATTTTTTTCATTTTAGTTTAATTTAATTTTTTATTTTAGGATGTTACGGGTGTACAAATGCTTTGGTTACATAAATTGCCTTTGCGCAGCCCAAGTCAGAGCTACAAGCATGCCTGTCCGCCAGATAGCGCACACTGCATCCATTAGTTGTGAATTTACCCATCTCCCCCGCCTACCTGCCCAACACCCTATAAATGTTACTGCCCATATGTGCACATTAGTGTTGATTGATTAGTATCAATTTGATGGTGAGTATGTGTGCTGCTTGTTTTTTCATTCTTGTGATACTTCACTTAGAAGAATGGGCTCCAGCTCCCTCCAGGATAATACAATAGGTAGTTAGAAAAGAAAAGAAAGAAATGCACTCCCAAACATCTCAGCCCAGAGACATAAACAATTTTAGGAACCAAAGAGATATTCAGTCTGGGTGGCCTTCAGACAATTAACTAGAGGAGGCTCCAAGAGGAGTTGTCTGATTTTTGCCTCTGTTTTGTTTTGTTTTGTTTTTTTTAACATCATGGAAAAGCTGAAGACCTCAGGGGTTAAGACATTGGTCTAATTAAAAAACAAATCAGAGCAAAACAAAACAAACACAAAACTTCTAACTTTCTAATAGGGTCAAGTGAAAGTCTGAGGAGGAATTACTTCCTGTTGGTGTGGTATGATTTGGGGAGTACGCCAAGGCAAACTTGATCCCCAGTGTTTCTCCCTGACTGCTGTTTATATTCTACTTCACCCCTTAAACGTAAGCTTCTAAGTCCTTATAACATGCAGGCATCACTGGGAGGGATGATGCTTTTAAGACTATGATAATTTATTTCTTAGTATGAGTCTGTGCATTTCATCCTTTATTGACATTAGATTTTTATGAGGAAAGGGGTAGGAGAGAGTCTGTGAAGGTACTGGGCACTGGATGCTTAAGAGGGCCACAGGAGGATCAGGAATGGTGAGATCAATGATTTTGAGGACAAATTTTGTCCTGTTCATATGCTTTCTAAATCCAACTTTGCCTTAGACTCTTAGCTCTGTGTGCCAACAATGCAATTATCCTTCTCTTTTAGTTAGATAGTTATCATTATAAAAACAAAAACCCAGCTCTGTCTTTGTTCTTCATATGTGCTATGTTCTATTGATCATTTGGTTATTCTCAGGTTGTTTGAGGGAGTTTGAAATAGGACACTTGGAAGGCTGCCATATATATGGAAGAAAAGACTCCATTTAATACATTGAAGTTAAATTAATTCGATTTAATTCGATTTGATTATAGGTGGTTCTGTTCAATTCAATTCAATTCAACATTTACTGTATGTTAAGTAAATACCAGGCACTGAACTCTGGTGCTGAGTGTGTGCGTTAAGCCAAAACACAATCACTTCTGTGACATGGTACTAGCACCCAAGTCAGTCACTTCACTCTCATCAGGACAGAAAGTGGTATTTTAAAAAATGAAGACAAAAGATAGTTAAGGTTATCAGCGGAGGGTAAAAAAGGGATTTTTGAATGACACTCACATTTCTTTGAGTTCAACTGTGACATGCTCCCTGGAGGGTGAGTCCATAATTTCTTGGCTTTTCCTCATCTGACAGTCAGCCATGGATCAGAGGGCTGCTGAGAGAAGGAGTGGGCTGGGACATGATAGTCAGACCAAGATTGTATGATAATGGTACATTTAGCTTCAGAGTAGGCATCTATTATGGGGATTTATTCCTGAAAATGGCTGTAGGTTGATGCCTCCATTACAAGTCTCACATTCTTGATTTCAGTGAGCTGCATAACAGAATGCCCATTATGTTTTAAAAGAGATGCAAGCTTGTGCTGACTTTTTGTCAAGCTGGGTAAGTGCAAATGGTCTGGAATCTTAAAACACCTTTGGTGGCTTCTCCTGTCATGTTGATCTATTGTGTTGTCTGGCTAGCACAACAGTGGCTTTGCCTTAGAAAATGATGCTAGCTGGTTCCTGGATCCAATTAAACTTTGGAAGCCAAGCAAGAGGAATCTGGATCAAGCAGAAGTGAATTTCCACATCACATACCAAACAGCATCACGTTATTTCTCAGGCTGATTTTCAGAAGTCAAACATCGTCAAATTCAGAGACATTTCTTCATGCAGGAAAGTCATATGACTGGCTGGGCCTGGACGGATAGCCACTGTGACAAATGTGGCTAGTAGGCACCTAAAACATTTTTAGGAAAATGCAAGGTGTTTCTCATGCTGTGCAGGGAGAACTGGTGGAGGTATTGTCCAGTTCCCTTTCTCAGCTTTCAAAGCACAGGCATTCATTCGCCCAAGAGAAGCACTCATGTAGATGCTGCTCATCTTTCCCTCCCCCGCCAAATCTTCTGACATAGAGTGGTGAGCCAGTGAGGCCAGCTTAAATTACACTTCAGGACATGCCACTGACAATTGTGTGGGTGTGAGGGAGGTGCGGTGAGAGGCAGGTGTGAGAAATTTCTCAGGTCTTGGTGCACAGAGACTTATAGGGTGTCCTTCACTCCTTGTAAATTGAGAAGCTTCTTAGTGGTAAGGAAAGTTAAAAGCAAGCATGATGACTGATTTCAGTGCCTATTATGCAAGATCCTCTAAGTTGAGGTTTTCAAAGCAGGCACTTCTTGCATGTTCTTTAATCAGCCACTTACAGGTTATGTTTATGAAACCCAGAAGCAGTGGGAAAGTAACCCACTTCCTGCCCACCCCAGACGTAGCTCAGTCAGTAACTTGAATGTTTGTCGGGGACAGACCTGGAGGCAGAGAACACTGTGGGAAGAAGAATTTCTAGCCAACTAAAAGCACAATCAAATAAAATTATTTAGGAGCTAACTTGGACTTCTGAGGCTTTTCCTGGTTATTATCTTGCCTTCTCCTTCTTCTGGGGATTGCTTCCAGAACAGGCATAAAGGAGTGTGAATCATTAAGATCTGTGACATGTCAGTATCTCTGCTCAAAAGGTTCGGTAGTAACATATGGAAAAAAAATGTTTAGCTTCATTGACAATCAAAGAAATGAAAGTTAGAATATTGAGATATTGAGATTTTTTCCCCATCCAAATAGTAAAGCAAGGAAAATTAAAATACTTAAGAGTCGAAGAAGGCATGATGAAATAGACTCACTCATATGTTTCTGGTGGGACTATAAGTTGCTACAACTCTTTTGGAAAACAACTTGGCAGTGTTTTTACCTTTTGATGTGATAATTTAACGTCTGGGAATCTATACATCCTCAGGGCACAGATATGCTCATTGCGACATTTATTTTAGCCAAATATTGGACACAACTGAAATGTATGAGAATGTGGGAATATGTTCAAGTACATTATGGCATATTCACATGATGCACTACAACGCGGTCATTAAAAAATGTTTTTACAAGGAGCTTTTAATAACATGGGAAAATACTTATGTTGCAATATTAACTGGAGAAAAAAGATTACAAGCCTTTATACAGAGTGTGAACACAACATATTTTTAAAAATATATATACAAATGCACAGTAAAAGAGATGGAAGAAAATGCAACTGAATGGTAACAATGGTTGAATTTGGGTGGTGGTGCCGTGTTTGAAATTTTTCTGATTTTTATTTTTACTTTTTTGCATTTTTTTCAAATTTTCTACACTGAATATGCACTGCTATTGTAATTGGGAAATTTTTTATTCAAAAATGTTCAGTGGAGGGTGGTAGTGGGAATTGAATATAATGGCAAAAATGAATTTGGTAGATTACCTAGACATTTCATTTAGCTATGTTCTTCCTGTTTCTCTTTAGCCCTGAGAGTTGAGAATATTTACATTTAAGTCCCAGGCCATGTGACCCTGCATAACTCATTTTATAGATTCTTCCAACTCTATTGATGACTCTATCCTAGGCTATATATGAGAGAAAAGAAAAATACTAATAGCTATCCTTTATTTAGTGCTTACTGTATGCTGGGAATTAGACCACATACTTGATATTTATTATTTCATTTAATCCTACCAAAAGCTCTTTGAAGTAGATTATGTTATTACTATACCCATTTTACAGAAACAAAAACTGAGTGTTAGAGAAGTTAGGTGACAATCTAAAACATACAGCTAGTCCATAGTAGACTATGAATTCAAACTCTTGTCTGTCTTAATTATTATATTTGATATGTTTCTTGCTTTTAGTAAATGGATGAATAATAAAACCTGTGAAAAATATTTCAAGTTGGACACTTTTGCCTGAAGGTATTAGAAAACTCTATTAAGAGTGGCTTAAGTCATAAAGGCTATTATATTATTACTTGCCAGCAAGCCTGGAGGTAGGTGATTTCAGGGGTGTTTCAGTAGCTCTATGACCTCTGGGCACTGGGTAGCCATCCTGGGATTCTTTTGGCCTTTCCCCAGAGTTTCAAGATGGCTGCGGAAGTATTAACCATCATGTTCTTACATGCAAGTGTTCTAAGCAGTGAGGAAAGGACCAGGCTTTATTTTTGCAGCATTTTCTTTTTAGTATGGAGAAAAATCTTTTACAAAAGTCTTTATAGCAGGTTTATACTTATGTCTATGTTAGGAGACAATTCTACAATGGTCACTTGCATTTCAGCACATCTTATGAACAGAGACACTGACAGCTTTTGTTCTGGGCTATTTTTTTTAAAGATGCTTTTATAGTAAATAACCTTGGAAGATAATGTATTCTTCCAGGGCAAAGGTCAGACATGCTTACTGCCCATTATCAAAGATTTGGGTTTCCTATACTTAGGGCTCCTCTCCTGTAGCATAACCCATTGAGTGCACAGGTGTCATGCCTCTTTGTATCAATCTATGGAAATTGGGTATTGATCAAGAAAATGTTGATACCCTGGTCACTGCTGTTGCTGTGAGTGGTAGAGTCCTTTGTCTTGGTCCCAGGAATTGTGTGTCTTCTGCTAGCATCCATAACACTATGGCAGGGCAACTTGTTAGCTTTTAAGTAGGGGTAAGATCTCAGAGTCTTCACAATTCTGAGTCTCATTGGCCAGATTTTTTCATATGGCCACCTCTAGCTGTGAGGGAGCCTGAGATAAAGATTGTACAGCAAAGAAAAATGGAACAATCACATTTGGCTTAAGTAAATTATCATTCATTCTCTGGGGCTGGGCACATTGCTCTCCTCCAATCAAGTTTTCTTTTAGCAACAAAGTAGAGGAAAGTGTTGAATAGGTGACCAACAGTGTTTGCCACAACAAATGACCATCATAAAAGGGAGAATGTGACATGTACTTCAGGGAAGTATAAACTGAGGATTCTATAGCTTCAAAGATGAAAGACATTATTTTGTTTGAGAGCTTGGCATTAGAGATGGCTTCATAAAGGAGGTAATATTTGATTTGTGCCATGAAAGACAGAGTTTTGATGGACCATGATGGGAATGGCAAGGGTGGTAAGATGTTATAGGTAAAAGAACAGCATGAGTCAAGGTATAATGTGGAGGAAACACACAGAATATTCAGGGAACAGTAAAGATGAGTTAATTTTTATCCCAAAGTCCAATCTTCCAAGTAGTCCATGGAGTAAAGGTGGAATACTGGGGTTTATAATAAGCTCTGTGAATTGGGGGAAATTGTTTTGTCATTGTCCCTCAGTGTTGCTGCATGCAAGATGGCAAAATGAAATTTAGTGTTAATTTATAGAGACATGGCAAAAAATAATATGGATGGTGGCTCTGGAGTTAATAGAGAGGTAAAATGGTAAAAAATATATCATTATTATGCAATTAAAAGGGCAAATCAGTTGAGATATGTCACATTAAATAGACTACCCTCTACAAGTCCACTTCCTGCAGAGAGCAGAGAGACACACACTTGAAATCAGAGGCCTGAGTTTGAGAACTAACACACTCCCTGTCTTGATTCATTTTCCTCATTATAGAATAAGAGTCTTGAATTTGATGTTTGCTAAAGGGTTTTCCAGCTCTGATATTTTATATATTTCTAGATCAGAATAATTACTCCCCAATCATACACAAAGAGTCTCCCCTTTATTACTCCCCCATCTCCTATTTAACATACATACCATGCGCTGGCAGTATGACGCATGGACATACTAAGACATGAACTTTGATCCCACTAAATATTTTCATGTCAAACTTGTGTTGAAGCTCTGCCTCCATTGTGGAGTTCATTTTTAGTTTACTCCTTGTATGTGTTAAATCATTCTGCAGTGGGTAAGGTCAATATGGCACTAGGAGCTGAAAGGTACATAGTTTTAGAGCTGGCATTTCAGTTAATATCTGCTGGGTTAGTTTCCTATTCTATGAATTTCATCAGAGTGAAAGTCTTATTTCTAGAATTTTTCCCATCTGCTATTTTTAATGCCCTATCAAATGCATTATCAATTTGTGTGACCTGTGATAGCTCCATAAATCAGCTTACAGAGGAATTAGGGTGAGACCAACCACATACAGAGAAATCTTCAAGTCATCAGCTTTCATTTTGGGGCTTCTCTTTGTCATCTCCTTCAAAAGCCTGTCACTGTGGAGTGTTCCTTCAGTGCGAAAGGGTGGGAAGAAGCTCAGTCAGTTTGGAGCCTGTCATTTTTTATGTGCTCTTTTGTGATAGATAGAAAAAGGCACTAGGCAAGGAATCTTGTTCTAAGAGCCTAGTACAGAAGGACAGTGAGAAATGCATCCAGTACAGAAGTCAGAGCTTCAAAAGAAATTCTTTTGTCTTGGAGGTTGCTGCACCCTGTTTCTCATAGAAGAATGACAACCTCAACAATTAGCAATACCAGTCATGGCGCTGTCTTAGCTCCCACTGTGTGCCCACTACTCTTCTAGGCACACAGCTGAGGTAGAAAGATAGAACACATGATCACAAGGAGTTTGCTATCTAGCTGAGCAAAGAAGTATTTTTTTGGGGGTAGCAAATGACTTACAATAACATTTGCAAAAAAGCATATAAATATTAATAATTAAAAATTAATATCATGTAACTAGAATAAGGAGGGGATGTGGAAGCCCAGAATGATGATAGTGAAGCAGGGTTAATAAGAAAAGGCTTCCCAGAGGAGGAGAATTTTAAGCTCAGCTTTTGTTTTTAAATTTCAGAGTATTATGGGGGTACAAACATTTCGGTTACATGAATTGCTTTTTTACAGCTATTTTTAGTTAACATTTTTTATTTCAGCATATTATGGGAGTACAAATGTTTAGGTTACATATATTGCCCTTGCCCCACCCGAGTCAGAGCTTCAAGAGTGACCATCCCCCAGACGGTGCACACCGCACCCATTAGGTGTGAATATACCCATCCCCTCCTCTCCCTCCCATCTGCCCGATGCCCAATGAATGTTACTACCATATGTGCACTTAAGTGTTGATCAGTTAGTACCAATTTGATGGTGAATACATGTGGTGCATGTTTTTCCATTCTTGGGATACTTCACTTAGTAGAATGGGTTCCAGCTCTATCCAGGATAATACAAGAGGTGCTAGATCACCATTGTTTTTTTGTGGCTGAGTAGAAATCCATGGTATCAATCCACTCATTTATTGATGGACACTTGGGTTGTTTTCACATCTCTGCAATTGTGAATTGTGCTGCTATAAACATTCTAGTGCAGATGTCTTTGGTATAGAATGCCTTTTTCTCTTTTGGGTAGATGCCCAGTAATGGGATTGCTGGATCAAATGGTAGATCCACTTGTATCGCTTTAAGGTATCTCCATATTGCTTTCCATAGCGGTTGAACTAGTTTGCAGTCCCACCAGCAGTGTAAGAGTGCTCCTATCTCTCCACAACCATGCCAACATTTATTGTTTTGGGACTTTTTGATGAGGGCCATTCTCACTGGAGATAACTGATATCTCATTGTGGTTTTGATTTGCATTTCCTGGATGATTAGAGATGTTGAACATTTTTTCATATGTTTCTTGGCTATTAGTCTATCTTCTTTTGAAAAGTTTCTGTTCATGTCCTTTGCCCAATTTTTGATAGGGTTGTTTGATTTTTTCTTGCTGATTTTCCTGAGTTCTATATAGATTCTAGTTATCAGCCCATTATCAGATGTGTAACATGCGAATATTTTCTCCCATTCTGTAGGTTGTCTGTTTGCTCTTGTAATAATTTCCTTGGCTGGGCAGAAGCTTTTTAATTTGATCAAGTCCCATTTATTTATTTTTGTTGTTGCTATGATTGCCTTTGGGGTTTTCTTCATAAATTCTTTGCCTAGGCCAATGTCTATAAGAGTTTTTCCAACATTTTCTTCTAGAATTCTTATAGTTTCACCCCTTGGGTTTAAATCCGTTATCCACTGGGAGTTGATTTTTGTGAGAGGTGAAAGGTGTGGATCCTGATTCAGTCTTCTATATGTGGCTATCCCAACACCATTGATTGAATAAGGATTCTTTCCCCCAGTGTATGTTTTCGTCTGTTTTGTCAAAGATTAGATGGCTATATGAGGATGGTCTTATATCTGGGTTCTCAGTTCTGTTCTATTGGTTTATGTCTCTGTTCTTGTGCCAGCACCATGCTGTTTTAGTTAGACTATATAGTCTTGTAGTATAGTTTGTGTCAAAGTTATAAGTGTGCCCATCACTCAGATAGTGTGCATTGTACCTGTTAGGTTTGAATTTACCCATCCCCTCCACCCCCGCTTCTACCTGCTTTGTTTCTGTTGAGTTTTAATTCCATATATGTATATGAGTGTGTCTAAATCTCTAGCAATCCCTTCAAATTTTTCCTCCAATCTTCCCTGAATTAGGTTTTCAATGCTTTTTCTTCTCCCTCAAGGATACCTGATTCTTATATTTGTTCATTTTACATAATCTCATATTTATTTTCGGAGAGATTGGTCATTCTTTTTGATTCTTTCATCTTTATTTTTGACTGGCTGGGTTAATTTGAAAGGCTTGTCTTCAAGCTCTGAAATTCTTTCTTCTGCTTAGTCTAGTCTGTTGTTAAAATTTTCCACTGTATTTTGACATTACCTAAATGACTGTTTCATTTCCAGAAATTCTGTTATATTTTTCCTTATAGTATCTATCTCTTCAGTGAATTTTTTATTCAAGTCCTGAATTTTTTTTGTTTGTTTCTTTGTATTGGTTTTCAACTTTCTCATCAATCTCATTGATCTTATTTGTGATCCATACTCTGAATTCTGTATCTGGCATTAAAAATTTTTCTTTGGTTGGAGTCCATTGCTGGAAAGCTAGTGTGATCCTTTGGGGATGTCAAAACAGCCTGTTCTTTCATGTTGCTAGTGTTCTTATGCTGGTTCTTTCTTATCTGGAACCTCTTCTCTCAGCCTATATGAGACAACTTTGCTATACACCTGTTCTCCTCTGCTGGGAACCCTGTTGCTCAGTCAAGAGAGGGAGAGGTCCCTGGATGGCATGCTTGGGTCCTACTCCAGAAGATTGACTAGGCAGGAAAAGGGCAAATACACTGCGGACCTTTAACTGTACTGCTCTTTTGCATCTCCCCATTTCCCTGTGGCTGTCACAGTTAGGCGACCGCAAGGTGCATGTGGCAGGCAGGTTTAAGGCAGGTGTGTGGCAGGCTAGTGTATACAGTGTCCTGGGTGTTTGCTCTGCCCAGGCCCAGCAGTGGTGATGGCAGTGGTGGTGTAAGCATTTGCTCTGCCCAGGTCTGTCAGTGGCAATGCTACCTAGATGGCATTGGCAGGAGCCGGGGGCTGTGAGTGTGTGCTCTGCCCTGATTCTACGGCAGCTGTGGCTGGGTGGGGCTATCCAGGATGCAGCAGCAGGCACTGGATCCACGGGTGCCCACTTTTCCCAGATACCCCAGCACGGTCAGCATATGTGGCGCCTGATCTGCCTGCTCTCTTCCTAGCCCAGCAGGGGTGATTGGGAAGCAGCAGCAATGACCCCCCCCCCCCACCACAGGTGGATGCAGCACTCTGGGGCTGAGATCTCAAAATGGCACCAGCTGCAGATCCCAGGTATCAGGAACCAGCAGGACCCCACTGTGCCTTATCTCCAGAGCAATGCTGCTGCACATTCTCCAGTCAGCTGCCTATATCAGATTGGATGCCTGCTACAGTGCAGGGGTCCTCCTGCAGCTCTGATTGCAGTGTCCACAGGGAAACTGTTGAGTCCTGAGATTCTCTCATCTGTCTCATTCCCATGTGCAGGCATCCTCCCCAGGTATTTCTGATCCTGCCAAGTGTGTCACCCTACTTCTCTCTCCTTCAGTTTGGCTGCCTCCCATCACCTCTCTGTTGTTTCAAAATACTCTCCTTGACAATCTTTCTGAGGGTGAATATCTTCTCACCACTTTTGATCCTTTCTGTGAAAGCAGTGTGTTCAGGCTGCTTCTTGTCTGCCATCTTGGCCCTTCCCCCTGGTTTCTCAAATTTTAAGTGACCAAAATTTAACTCTTGCCTCTCAATGCTCCACCCCAACCTGTACCTCTTCCAGTATTCCTCATCTCAGCAAATGGCACGGCCATCCACCAAGTTGCTCAAGCAAAAGATCTTTGTGTGTTCTATATTTGTGTTATTATTTGATCAATGTCCGCTTCTCTTTAGTATCATATTTTTCCTCTTTTTTTTATTATACTGTAGTACCATGCCTCTCAGGGCACCTGGCACATAGTGAGTGCCAGCTAGATATTTGTCGAATAAATATATTCTGTTAATTAACCCCAAATTTAGCCTTGCCAATTTGCTGCAAAAGTTTGTTTGGCTTTTGGCCTCTGGGTTCCCCCTCTTCAATTCTAGCATCATCTTATCCCTGTCCCACCACTATTAAAATGTGCTTTAGTCCCAGACTAGTATAGGTAGGCTACTATGAGAATTCAGAGGGTGCTGGGCTGGGAGAATGATGGTAGGTTTGTGGAGAAAGAATAATTTGAACTGAATCTTGAAAGAAGTAGGATTTTGAAATTTGGAGAAGTAGGGACAAGAGAATTAGACATTTCTGGTGAAGGAAGTCACTAAGGAAAAATTGTAGAGGTAGGGAACCACTGAGTATTTTGGGAACATGGCTATGACTGATCCGTGGAAGGACTAGAATTAAAGCTATAATTGGAAAGGTAGGCTACAGCCAGTTTGTGGAGAGAAACAGCACCTAAAATTCATCTGTAAAATATGAATCTGCTTAGTAGAAGCATGCAATATGAACTCTTCACTGAAACTGTTAAACTATAAATGAAAGCTGGATAGACAGAGTATAAAATTAAAATCTGTTCCATTAGGTTATGACCAATTTCCTTGTGAGATGAGTGTGGCTGAATTTTGGAGAATTTCACAGAAATATGCTACTTTTTGACAATGTTAATATTTCTTCTAAAATTTTTCACATCTTGAACATTCTCTCAGATTTACTGTGAAATTCTGCAAGTGCAATTATTCCCCTTGTCATCTCATGAAAACACATGTTTCAGGCTCATCCATTCCATGGGTACTCCAGTTTTCGCCTAGATTCTATGGACAAATAAACCCTGGCTCAAGACAGTGAAAATGGGGTGGTAGGAGGGAGGGAGGGAATGGCTTTTGCTTTCTTTGGAATTTTTCAGTTAAGAAGCCTCCACTGGCCTCAGCATCAGGGAATAATTAGTGTGTAATGTAGAATAGTGTGAGAAATTGTTCAATTTCAGAGAGAACAATTGCTGAAGAGAAAATGGATCCATTTTCCCAGTTCCTCACTTGAACACATTTGTGCTGGCTGCTTGCTTTTGTGAATTGGAGGCCACCCAGCAAGTTGCTGTTTTTAGCAGTGATTATTTCACCAGACGCATTTCCATCTCTATTTTATTTTTGCAGAAATGCTTTCCACTTTGGGTGGGCTGCACTACAAAGGGGATGTTCCTGAGCCTATTGGACCTCGGTTTGTTGCATATGAGTCTGAGGAAGAAATGCCTTCCTTACTTTAGCCTGCCTCAGGAGGAGTGGAGAGCTGCCTTCTAAAATGTGGAGGGGCGCCATGTGGGAAAGTGATTAGACATTCTTTGAAGTTCCAGACAGCAGATATCAGACTAATGGGCAGAATTTATGAAGAGGCACACTTTGGTTTAGCATAGGAGTTTCATTATAATCAGAGCTGCTCAGAAAAAATGGGCTGCCTAATCAGATAATGACCTTTGTGTCACTGAAAGTGTTTTAATAGAGGTGGAATGGAAAACTATCAGGGATACAGTAGAGAGAATGTCTACATTGGATGGGTGATTGGATAACCTCAACAATCCATTTCCGATCTCTGCTCATCTATGAATATTACTGCCTTTCTTTCACATCTTGTCCATGTTTTAAGACCAAGCCCTAATCTCATTTTCTGCATAAGGTCTTCTTTAGTCACCTTCCATACCACTTGGCTATTTCCTGCACTTGACACTAACTGTTTATGTATGGCCTTATATTGTTAGTGTAAGGTGTCAAAACAGCTTTTGCCAGTTATATAGAACATAAAACGCTGTATCTTTATGGATGATATGTATAATATCCTTCCCTAACTTTTACCCCATTCCTGAATTTTACCCTAACCTTATGCCCCACCCCCATTCTTAGGGAATTCAAAATGGAGACTCAGGGAAGGGATAAAAAATGCATATCAACCATTCTTTATTTTGCACTTACCTTGTTCAAGGCCCTACTCTAGGTACCAGTGAATGAAATGTGTCAGTGAATAAAAAAGATAAAGATCCCTGCCCTTGTGGAGCTTACATGTATGTAAAATACCAGCACATAGGGAGCACTCAATATATACTGCATTAACTTTTTTCATTTCAAATCTCCTCAGCTAGTATAATATTAAAGAAGTAACATTTATTGAACATGTATATGTGTGGTATGCTTTACACATGTTTTTTAATTGATACATAATATTTGTAGATATTTATGGGGTACATGTGTTATTTTGTTACATGCATAGAATGTGTAATGATCAATTCAAGGTATTCAGGGTATCTGTCACCTCGAGTATTTATCATTTCTATGTGTTGGGAACATTTCAAGTCCTCTCTTCTAGCTATTTTGAAATATAAAATATATTTTTGTCAACTATAGTCCTCCTACATTGCTATCAAACATTAGAACTTATTCCTTCTACCTAACTATACCCATTAAGCAACCTCTCTTCATCTCCTACCCCCACCTACACACTCTTTCCAGCCTCTGGTATCTATAATTCTACTCTTTACCTACATGAGATCTTTTTTCCTTATTTATTTATTTTTTTTAGCTCCTACATATGAGTGAGAACATGCAATATTTGTCTTTCTGGGCCTGGCTTATTTCACTTCACAAAATGACCTCCAGTTCCATCCATGTTGCTGCAAATAACATGACATCAGTTTTTTTTTTTGGCTGAATAGCATTCCCTTGTGTATGTGCACC
>VBSM01000568.1:20987541-21058493 GCA_008086735.1 Cheirogaleus medius | reverse complement strand
ACGCTCTAACTGGCGGTGTTTCTCGTCCGCCATCTTGCTCCGCCCCCTTTAAACGGTTTGTCAGTTTCTCCGCTTTTTAGTTTAATATAATTCAATTTGTCTATCTGGTTTTTGTGCCTGTTCTTTTGAGGTCTTAGGCATAAAATTCCTGCACAGACCAATGTCCTGACATGTTTCCCGTTTTTTTTTCTAGTAGTTTTATAGTTTTGAGTCTTACGTTTAAGTCTTTATCTGTCTTTAGTTGATTTTTGTAAATGGTGAGAGACAGAGGTCAGTTTCATTTTTCTGCTAAGGATATCCAACTTTCCCAGCATCATTTATTGAACAGGCTGTCTTTTCCCCAGTGTATATTCTTGGCACAGTTGTTGAAAATCAGTTGGTTATAAATATGACCATCTTTGTCTTTATTTACTATTTTTCATTTAAAGTCAATTTTATCTGATATGAGAATGGCTATACTTGCTTTCTTTTGATTTCTGTTTGCATGCAATATTTTTTTCCATGTTCTCACCTTGAGTCTATATGAACCCTTGTAGGTTGAATGTGTGTCCTGGAGACAGCAGATAACTTTGCTTGTATTTTTTCACCCATTCAGCCAACCTGTGTCTCCTGAGTTAGGCATTCACACTATTCACTTTGACTGATAGAACTAATATGTGAGATGCTATTCTGTTCATTTGTTGAGTCGTACCTCATTGCTTTGTTTTACCTCTCGTACTATTGTTTTATGTGAGCTCTGAGCTTTAGCTTTTGGTTGGTTTTATACTATTGGGTGAGTCTTGTGCAGATCCATGTATAATGCAGTTCTCAGTATTTTCTGCAATGCAGGTCTAGTCTTGACAATTTCCCTCACTATTTACTTTTCTGGAAAAGTCTTCATTTCTCCTTCATGTATGAAACTTAGTTTTGCAGTATACAATATTTTAGGCTGACAGTTGTTCTATTTAAGAAGACTGCAGATGGGTCCCCAATCCCTTCTGGTGTATAAGTTCTCAGTTGAGAAATCTACAGTTACTCTGATTGGTTTTTCTTTGCAAGTTACTTGATGTTTTTGCCTCATGGATAGCAGCATGTGTCTTGGAGATTGCCTCTTTGCAATGAATCTCCCCAGTGATTGTTGAGCTTCTTGTATCTGGATGTCTAAATCTCTAGCAAGACCATGGAAGTTTTCTGTGATTATTCCCTCAAATAGGTTTTCTAGCCCTTGTGCATTTTCTTCTTCATCCTCAGGGTTGTCTATGATTCTTACACTTGGCTGTTTTACATAATCCATCCCATATTTCTTGTAGGCTTTGTTCATTCCTCTTAATTCTTTGTTCTTTAATTTTTACTGACTTAATTAATTCAAAATAGTTGTCTACAAGGTCTGAGATTCTTTTTTATGCCTGGTCTAGTCTAGTCTTAAAATTTTTCACTGTGTTTTGTATTTCCCTAAATCAAGGTTTCATTTCTAGAAGTTCCATTTTTAAAAAATATTTTGATCTTAGTGAATGTTTCATTCATTTCCTGAATTGTTTTTGTGGTTTCTTTGAGTTGGTTTTCCATTGTCTCTTGGATTTTGTTGAGCTTCCTTACAATCCATATTTGGGGTTCTTTATCTGTCATATTAATATTTTCATTTTGGTTGGTATCCATTGCTAGAGAGCTGGTGTTCCATTTTGGGTGTGTCCTTTCACTCTGATTTTTCATACTTCCAGTGTTCTTTTGGTGATTTCTTCTCATCTGGAGCAGATGTTACTTCTTATTCTTGGATTTATTTTGTTTAGGAGCATTTTGTTCCTTTCTTGTATGGGTGTGTTTGTAGCATATGTTGGGTAAGAACCTTTGGCACTGCTGTGGGTGCTTTTATGGTTCCCCAGTTTTGAGATTATGCCTTGGTTGTAGATAACCTTAGTGTGGTTGTTTTCTTAATTGCTAGTTGTTTGTAGGTTGTAGGAGTGGTGAGCTATATGAGTGGGCAGATTCCTGTCTCTCTTTGATGAGGGAGTATAGAGATCTTTGAAATCCTTTCTCTTTCCCTAGTCCTGTGGTCTTAATAGTGTGAATGGAATTGGCATGCCCAGTGTAATCTCTGAGATGGTAGATGATGCTTGTTGGTGAGAATCAACCACACCCTGTATGATCCAGTCAATAGATGCTGTAAAGTGCTGTGCAGATTGACCTTTCTGTCAGTAGGTGGTGCTTGCCAGAAGGCACAAGCTGTAGTGCTATTTTGGGACCCAGGACTGGCTCTAGTCTTTCAGGAGAAGCAGTCAAATGCCACAGGTGCTTGGTGGGCCCTTGGAACCTCCAGGTGAAACCCTATTCTCTGCCACAGCAGAGGCAGTTGGGGGAGTGAGGCTGGGTGGGGCTGGGTTGGGTGAGCCCACCCTTAGGCTCCACAAAAGCTCAAAATGTAGCTCTTTTGGCAGGGGTCAAAGGTCTGCTCCCAGCTTCTGGGGATAGCTGCCAGAGAGGTGTTGAAGTGGCCCCACCCAACCAGAGGGCCTACTTGTGGAGACAATGCTGTCTGAGATTCACAATCTGGCTTTTGGGAGTGAGTTTCACTCTTCTCTGTGCTCCTCTGCTCCATGGTCTCCCTACATTGTCTGCCGGAAGGCAGGAGTTCAAACTAGCTAAGCTCCTCCATGGCTGTGCTGTGGGATGGGGAACTTCTCTGCCTAGGATCTCAGCGTGGGCTGAGAGTGTGGTCTTCCTATAGGGGGAATGGTGCCCCACAAGTATGCCACAGCTGGGACCCACACTGTACTCTCCTCTCAGTTCTGGCCACATGGCTCCCTTATCTCCTGAGATTAGTTCACAAATCTCTCCTCCGTGCCCCTGAGCAACACAATCAAGTCCTAAGGTGTGGGATCTGGCCTGCAGGCCTGCCCCCTAGTCCCCAAAGATCAATCCCTGACCATACCAGGTGGAAGTGTGTTGGTCCCAAGTTGACTATGGGGTGCTCCAGCAGGTTTGATGTCCCTCTGCTTCGGGGTGTGCCCTAGCCTTATGGAGCTGCCAGGCAGGCAGCACCAGGGAGAGCTGGCGAGCAGGGACCTCACAGTCCAAGCACCCCTTAGTCCACTATAGGACTTTATGAGGAAACTATTTGAGCTCCACTCTCTGTAGAAGCCTCTGTGTGGTGGCTCAATTATCTCTCTTGGCAACTGTGGATGGGGGAAGAGGGGAGGAAAAAAGTCTCGATGGAGGAAAGCTAGCACTCTGGTCATCTCCATCCCCCTTTCTACAAGGCAGCCCACCAGGAATGTCCTGGTCCCAGGGTCATGCAAATCCCCTGGGACCAACTGGACCCCTATAGCACCTGTAATCTGGGCTGGAGTTGAGAAATGTTTGCATGAGAGTGAGCAAGTAAAAAACTTAGGGGCTGAAGCCCCCTGGGGAGGACATGGTGGGTAGAAAATCAATACGGTGACTTCTATCTCAGTTTGGGTTTGTGGTGATGGAAAGTTTGGGTCTGGGAGCCTGGTAGTTTGTCAATAAGAAGCTCCCTATTCTCTGGCAGCGGCAGCGTTTGGGTTCGTGGGGGTAGAAAGTCACTCCAGTGGCTTGGAAGCCCACTGACTCAGAGATGTGAGGGAGGGAGAAACAAACCACTCCACCTACCCTTTTTGCTGTACTCCAAGCCACTCAGGGGTTGATCTCCACCCATATCTTGCTCCTCCTTGTTCTGTTGCACAACTTTTTCCCATGGAGTCCCCCATAAGTTCTGGCACCCTTCCCTCAGAATTATACCCAATCTATGTTTATCCATTTGTTTGTTTTTTCCTCTTTCATCTAAAACTTTTCCTTCCTACTGAAATACTCTGGCAGCTGGTGTCTATGGTCAGCCATCTTCCCACCATATCCTCTATAACTTTTAAGGGGAAAGTTTACTCTGTTTACATTCAAGGTTAATATTGATATGTAATGGCTTATTCCTGTTATTGTATTAATTGAATTCTGGTTGTTTTTTACACCCTTTTTTCCTTTCTCTCTCTCTCATTTTTTATCATTGTGGTTTGGTGGTTTTCTGAAGTGGTAACATTTGAGTCCTTTCTCTTTCTCATTTGTGTGTTTGCTCTACCAATATGTTTTATATGTTCATCTATTTTTAAGATGTTAGATATTATCCCTTTACTTCCACATGTGGGATTCACTTAAGCATTTCTTATAATGCTGGTCTAGTGTTGATGAATTCCCTCAGCTTTTGCTTGTCTGGGAAATACTTTATTTCTCCTTCACTTATGAAGGATAACTTTTCTGGCTATAGTGTCCTTGGTTAGCAATGTTTTTCTTTGAGCACTTTGAATATATCATCCCATTCTCTCCTGCCTTTTGAGGTTTCTTCTGAGAAATCTGCTGTTAGTCAAATGGAGGTTCCCTTATAAGTGACTAGATGCTTTCTCTTGTTTTTAAGAGTTCTCTCTTAGTCTTTTGGCAGTTTGACTATAATGTTCTATGAGAAAAACTTTTTGAATTGTATCTATTTGGGGATCTCTGAGCTTCCTGTGCCTGAATGTCTAAGTCTCTTGCTAGATTTGGGAAGTTTTCAACTATTATTTTGTTAAATAGGTTCTCTGTCTCTTTCATTTTCTCTTTATCTTCTGGGACACAAAAATTCAAATATTTATTTGCCTTATGGTATAATATATATTACATAGGATTTGTTCATTCTTTTTTATTCTTTTTGATTTATTTTTGTCTGACTGAATTATTTCAAATAACTTTTCTTTCGATCCCAAAATTCTTTCTTCTGCTTGATCTAGTCTGTTATTGAAGCTTTCAAATGTATTTTGTATTTCATTCAATGAATGCTTCAATTCCAGAATTTCCTTTTGGTTCTTTTTTATTTTATCTGTCTCTTTGGTAAATTTCTCATTCATATCCTGAATGTTTTTCTGATTTCCTTGTATTGTTTATCTGAGTTCTCTTGTATCACAATGAGTTTCTTTATTATCATGATTTTGAATTGCTTTTCTGAGATTTCATAAATTTTTTTCATTGAAGTGTGTTGCTGAAGAATTTTTGTGTTTCTTTGGAGGTGTCATATTTCCTTTATTTTTCATGTTTCTTGTGTACTTGAGTTGATATCTGTGCATCTGGCATAACAGTCACTTCTTCCAATTTTTTGAATTTGCTTTTGTGTGGGAGCATATTTTCCTGAAGATGTATCTATGGTGTTGATTAGGTAGAGCACTTTGGCTTTGATACTGGATGCATGCAGTACTGTAGTCTTTGTATGATTTCTTTGGCTGCAGACATCATCAGTACTGTCAGTGATTTCCTAGATGGCTTAGGGTGTGGCTGTTAGTGGAGGCTGTGGTGAAGTTTTGCTGAGGATAGGGAAATTAGTGAGCTAGTCCATGGACTCCAGTGGTGACAATGGCAGGCCAAACATACCAGTTCTTGGGCACCAAATGCTATACACTGGCACTGGTGTGAGCAGGTCCAGGCAGACATATTCTCAGACCTACAGGTGGCTTACTTGGGTGCTGAGAGTGGCAATGGTGGGCCCAGTGGATGAGCAGTTTCTTGGATCCTTGGGCAGTGTGTGTGGCATGGGCAATGGCAGTAGCCATGATGGAATAATTCTCTGGCTCCCAAGCCATCCTCTATGGTGTTTGTGGTTGCTGTAATGGGCTGAGTGGGCCTATACTCAAGTTTTCAGGTGGTATACATGGATTGATGCCAGCTCTGGTGGTAGCAGCATTTTGGGTGGGCCTGTCATCAAGCCCCTGGAAGGAGTGCTCAGATGTCAATGGTGGTGGATAGGACAGGGCAATCTCTAGGCCCTTGGTGGAATGCTTGGGTAGGAGTGGCTTCAGCCCTGCTGCTGGAGATGTTGAGATTGCTTTCAGTGGCAGCAGTCATAAACAGCCAGCTGGAGAGCACACGTTTAGGCCTCAGCTGGCAGCTACAAGGAGGTTAGCTTTTCCTCAGGGAGCTTGTAAATGTGTGGTGACTCTGCTACAGGAGGCAACAGGGCCATTGCCAATGGCTTAAGATTCAGGCCTGGCTGCAGGCAGAGCATGTCAATGGTGCTCCCAAGGATGTGGAGATGCAAGGACTTTTGGGCCTCAAGGAAGTGTGTAGTCTTGTGGGCACTAGGCTTTCAAAATGGCACCTAACTATAGCTGCTTAGGATTTAGGGGTTGTGTGGGACTCAGTGTGAGTTCCCTCTCTGGAGCAACGCTGTCACATGGTCCCAAGGCACCTCCCTATATTAGTCTCAGGACCCACACAAATTAAGAGGTTTTCCCATGGGTAGGATTTTAAGAGTCTATAGTATGAATGTGGGTTGCTGGGAATCTCTCACTCACCCTTTCCTGCATTTGGGAGTCTCTCCAGGGTCCCAGCCAATCCTGCCCAAGCAGTCCACCTCAGTTCCCTCTCCTTCCTTACCTTAGGTGTTTCCTGTCATTTCTCTGTTGAATTCCAGCATTTTCTCTTAGGTGGTATATTCAAAGTGTAATTATCTACTCACTAATTTGGTTCTTCTTTTTGGAGGTGGCAAATACTAGATGCCTCTAGTCAGCCATCCTGAAACACTTTCTCACATATAATCTTATTTAATCCTTGAAACAACCCCAATTAAGGATATCTTCTCATCTATATTTTTGTAACAGAAAAACTGGCTGGTTACCAGGGGTGGGGGCAGGGATGACATGGGAGGATGCAGATCAGAAGTTACAGAGGAGCAGATAGGATGAACAAGTCTAGATATCTAATGTACAACATGAAGACTATAGTTAATAAAATTGTACTTCTATTTGAGATTCCTGCTAAATGAGTAGATTTTAGCTGCCCTTGACATGAAAAAATTTTTTTAAATATGTAACTATGAGATGATAGACATGTTAATTTGCTTCACTATAGTAAGTAACCTTTTTATTACCTATATGCATCCATAACATCATCATGTTGTATACCTTAAATATACACAATAAAATTTATTTTTTAAAAGCAAAGTATACCTGGGCTACTTATAATCTGTGCACTATATGCTTTATGAAAATGAAAGGGTAATATCCCAGGGGAGCTTGAGTATTTGGATTGAGATTAAAATTTTGCAGATTGAGCTAGAAGAGAGAGATTTAATTGTTTGAATTTCTCAAAACATAATTCTTGCTAACATGTGTCTGTTTTCTTTTTTATATTAATAAATCTTTTCTATATGTCTGTGCACTTGGTAAATAGCTAATGATAATGGCTGCCACCTGTATTCCTCAAAAAAGGATTGAAAGTTAGAATGCAATTACAATTAACGTGCATGAAAATGAAAATTGTCAAATTAACACAGAGTATTACAGTGCAGAATGGAATGCGGTAACAGTTTCAGCATAGAAATAAGCATGGGCTAATTAGACATTACTTCTCCCATTGAAAAGCCTGTGGCCTCACAGGCACTTTGTCCCTCACATCTATATGGGCAGTATCTCTAGAAGCAGCCAGGAAGTACAATAGCTCAGTGCTTTAGATCTCAGCCTTCCCTCCTCCTTTCTGTTTTATTTCCCTGTATTTATGCAGTGGAGCCCCAATCCTTTTGGCATACATTATTGTTGCTATTATTCTTATTATCAATTTCTTTTTTCATTTTTAAAGTAATTCCTGTTGTTTAAAATTCAAATTGTAAAGAAAAAATAAAAGGAGAAAAGTAAAAATCTTCCTCCTTCTCCACCTCTATTCACTCTGTAGCAGTAAGCAGTTACTCTTAAGTTTCTTTTATATCTTTCCAGAAACTTACTATGTGTATATAATATTTATATATATGCACCTCCCACATAATAGCTTTTAAAATATTGATATTATCACAGTCATTGCCAATCTAATGGGTGGAAAAATGGTATCTTATTGTTTTACTTTGCATTTCTTTAATTGCAAGTGAGGTTGAGTATGTTTTTGTCTATTTATTGGTGCTTCACATCTCTTACTCTGTGAACTAATCATTTTCTATTTATTTCTTTTTCTTACTGAATTTTAATAGCTCTTTGAATATGAAAGAAATTAGCCTATTTTCCCTGTCAAATAAATAGCAAATATTTCTTCTTAGTTTGTCATTTGTCTTCTGTCTTTACAATGGTAATTTTTTTGCCATACAGAAGGTTTTAATTTTTACATAGCCAAATTTATCAAATATTTTCTTCACAGATTCTGTGAAGTATTATTTAAAAATCACATTTGCGTTTCTATCTAGCTCTTCTTTTAAAATGAATTTTAAAATTTTATTTTAAATATAATATAGAGGGACTTAATGTGAATTAGATACCATGAGTATTCTCTAGGAGAGTTCAGGAAATGTTAGATAAATCATAACAAGCCTCCTATTAAATACATTACTTTTCTTTCAAGAAAGTAAACAATATTGCTGGATCCAGAAACAAAGAGGGAACTGAAAATTGAGGTGTAAGCACATATTTTATGATGTGGATGCCCTAGGTGAAGGTTGCTATGGTTTGAATTTGTCCCCACCAAAACTCATGTTGAAATTTGACCCACAATGTGGTAGTATTGTGAGGTAGGGTCTAATGGGAGGCATTTGGATCATGGGGGCAGATCCTTCATGAATGCCTTAGTGCCATTCTCTCAGTAGTGAGTTTTTACTCTGGTGAGACCAGATTAGTTATTATGGGAATGGATTAGTTATCTTGAGAGTGGATTGTGACAAAGCCAGGACACCCCTTGTTTCTCATGTGACCACTTCCCCTTTGACCTTCTCCACCATGTTTTGACCTAGCACATGGCTTTTACTAGAAGCCGAGAAGATGCCAGTGCCATGCTTCTCATACATTCCACCCTGTAGAACTGTGAGCTAAATAAATCTCTTTTCTTTATAAATTACACAGCCTCGGGTATTTTGTTATAGCAACACAAAATGGACTAAGAGGTGGAGGGGATATCAGGCTCAGTAATCTAAAAGCTTGTGTTTTCACATGTATATGGGGATAAGATATAAAATGCTGTGTCAGGACAAAGTGCCTCTCAGATAAAGCCAAGACCCTGAAGGGTTGCAATCTCAATGCAAGGGTGAATGAGAAAAAATTACATGCAATAATATAGAGAAACAACAAAGAAGCCTATGTTTGTCTGGGATCTGTGTGAGGAAAAAGTCTCTCTTGAAAATTTGCAACAATAGGCCCATATCGCTCATAGGTTTGGAGTGTTTATTTATACTATCTCCAGGATTTAGGAACTTTCAAAACAGGAATTCAACATAAAATTGATTCCAGGGAAGCAATAAAACCAAACTGCAAAAGAGTTCCACATATAATGTCCTCCTGAAGGAGAAGTCACAACTCAAAATCACATAAAGTAAGAAAAATGTCACCATGAGTGAGATGTGCAAATACACCAAAAAGCAGGATTAGAGTCCTGAGAATATCATAAAATAGAATAATCCAATAGAGTCCCTAAAATTAGAATGTTTAAAGCCATAACAGAAATAAGAGAAAGGACTGAAAACAGTAAAGATAATAAAGAACTATACAAACAGGTGGATTATAAATATTAGAATATCTAAAATGAAAAATATAGATATTGAAGTAAAAAAATCCTCAATAAACAGGTATAATAGCAAATTGGAGGCAGCTCAAGAGAGAAGTATTTAATAGTTAAACTGAAAGAGGTTGGAGGACAATGCCTAGAATGAACCATAGGTGGAAAACAAACTGAGGTTAAGAGACACAGAGAAGGTGTGTGTATAATAAAAACACATGCAATGTCAAATTTATACACACATATTTATTATATATGTGATTAACATTTCAAAGAGAATAATAGACAGGGAGAGCCAAAATTCAAAGAAATAATGACTAAGAATTTTTCAACATTGATAAAAGAGTTGAATACAGTTCCAGATGAATTAAAGGTATAAATGTAAAAAACAAACATATAAAACATTTAGAATATAGAACATTTAGAAGAAAATGTGATGTTGAAGTAAGGAGGAATTTTTTATTCAAGACAAAAGGAGCACAAACAATAAATAGAACACAATGATACCTTTTGCTACATTATAAGTGAAAACATTTGTGCAACAAAATACAAACATTTATAACTGTTTATAACTAAAAAGAGTTTTTTCTAGAATACATAAAGAACACCTACTAATCATTAAGTAAGAGCCAAACAACCCAATAGAAAACTGAGCAAAGGATGGGAATAGACAATTCACAGAACAGGTTACTTGAATGGTCAATAAGCATATGAAAAGATGTTCAATGTCATTAATTATCAGGGATATTCAAAATAAAAACTATAGATTCAGTTTCACAGTCATCAAATTGGCAAAAATTTTAATGTCTGACAACATAGAGTGTAGAGAATATGTGAAGCAACAGGAACTCTCATATATTGCTGGTGGGAATATAAATTGGTACAAACACAAGAAGCAGTTTGGCAACGTCTACAAATGATTCACATGCTCTGTGACATAGCAAGTTGGCACTTAAGTATATATTCTAAATAAACTTCTTTACGTAAGCACAGGATATCTGTGTGAGATTGTTCACCGAAATATTGTTTCAATAGTAAAATATTATAAACATCTTAAATGTACATGAGCAAGAAAATAGTTAAATAAATTCTGGTATAGTTACACAATAGTGTAGTGTGGTCACTGCACCAAAACTGAAAGTGCCCTCAGAGTGAATACTCCAGAATTATACATACAAACATGAGTAAATCTGAACAAAAGATGCTGAATTAAAAAAAATGTGGTAAAATAATCCATAGAATATAATGCCATTTACATAAAGTTAAAAACATGAAAAATACTAAATATAATTTACAGATTATACTACATGTTCATATAGTAAGCATTTAAAAACGTGTGGAAATATTAAAGACCAAATTAAGGATAATAGTCAGGGTTGGGGGTGCTGGGGAGCAGGAAGACAATGGGATTAGGAAAATATATACAGAGATGGTGGGTAAAACTGGAGATACACACACACACACATATAAAATATCTATATACCTAAACCTATTCTGCCTGTCTAAAATATTTAATAATCGAAAAAAACCCAACAAAATACATGTATATAACCACACAAAACAGAGATAACTGTTATTACATTTTGGTGAATATCCTTTCAGCATGTTTATATGTGTGTGTCTGAAATGGGTCTTGTTGGGCGAAGATCAAGATGTCAGCAGGATTGTGTTTTCATCTAGAGGCTCTAGGAGAGACTCATTTTCTTGACTTTCAGCTTCTAGAGGATGTCTGCATTCCTTGGCTCATGGTTCCCTTTCTCCATCTTCAAAGCTAACACTGATGCGTTTCTCTGACCATTCTTTGTAGTCATATCTCCCTCTGGCCCTCCTCTTCTGCGGCCCTGTTCCACTTTTAAGGAATCATGTGATTAGATTGAACCCACCCAAATAATCCGAGATAATAGCCTCATGTTAAACTCCTTAACCTAAATCACATTTACAAAGTTTCTTTTGCCATGTAAGGTACCATATTCACAGGTTCCCGAGTTTAGGAGTGAATGTGTTTTGGGGCCATTATTCTACCTACTACTTTATACATACATCTATACATATATATGCACACATATTCACACATAAACATATATATACATATATGCACATACATATTTATATGTATACGCATAGATAGATACACATTTAAAAATTGAAATTCTACTTTAGGTACAATTTTGTGCCCTGAGTGTTTATACTTAATAATAGATGATGAACATTTTTAATAACTTTAAATATTATTTGAGAACATACTTTTTAATTACTAAATAATACTTAATCATATATATTATAATATTCAATTAATTTCCTTATTTTGACATGGAGGTTATTTTAATAAATAGTATTATATGTACAAGGAGTCTGTCCTTTCTTCAGGAATTAATCAAATGTGTCAAATGTCCTACTCATTTTGAATGATACTACTTACTTTCAAATCACTTTCCTGAAAGGATTGCCAATACAGTATGTTACTCTCATCAGTCATTAGTGAGAATATCCATTCCCCACCCTTTAACCATACATTACACTATTTAAATAAGCAAGCAAATACAGAAACATAAAAATGTCTATCAGTTGTTTATGTGAGACCTCTACTTTTTCTATTATCAACAACTGCATTAAGAAGTTTGCTTAGGGGCTATGTGCTATAGGTTGCCTGGTCCATAGACTCATGAAAGCAGAACTGGAACTCCCAAAGATGAAAGGGAGATATTTTTTGGCTTTGGAGGAGTCAACCAATTCCCACCAAGGGCTTCCTATTAAATCTAGTAGACAGATTTCTCACTTCTCTCTTCCTTAGTTCCATGAATTACAAACATTTGCAAACATGAGGCTAAGACTTTACAAGTTTTATTATATTTGATAATTTTCAACAATGTACCATTCAGGTTTGGGCAGAGAAAGAGCTTTCTGCTTAGATGATTGATTTGGACCTCCAGTATATCTTGGGATGGTTATTTCTGGTTTTAAAAAAGTGAAAAGCAGCATATTGAGATATGTTCAGAAGGATGGGGCAATAAACATTTACTTAGCATCTATGTGTTAGGGTTCTAGTAGGAAGCAGATGGCATGCTCGAAGGGCAATGGAAGACATATTGATGAAGGGAGTATGTACAGAAATGTGAACTGGGTTAAGGGATGGTGAAGTACCCTGAGACTAACAATAGTTGGAATGACAGGAAGAGACAAGGGAAGAATATACAGTATAGGGTGTCCCAAAAGTCTCCATACAAAGGAAAAATTTTATAATGAATATTTTGTAAACAAAGGTATATCTAGCTACAATTTCCCATTTTCCCTACTTATGGTGACTTTTGGGACACCCTGTAATGTTACTGAAATCTGGAGAGAAGATTCATAACAAGAGGGCCACCTGATAGGAGCTGCCAAATCACAGCCTGGCAGAGAGGGAGTGGGTGAAATAAATAATGTAACATTTATCTCCTCCCATCTTTTCATTTCTACCATTGGTTGGAACTACCTGAAAGCCCAAGGGCAAAGGATCCCAACTGATGTAGTCCATAGAGGTTCTCTTCTTGAGACCTGGAGTATAGCAGTGAGACTGGAGAATGAATATGGAAACATAGATAGAGAATATCCACCAAAGCTTATATGCCAGGTTATTTTTTATAAATGTTATCAGCTTTAAGCTCCACAATAGCTTTGTGAGGTACATTTTATCCCACCCCACACCTATTTTATAGATGAGGAATTCAATGATCACAAAGGTTCCTTGATTTTATCAAAGTCACACAACTAATAAATGGTAAAACTAGGATTCAAACCCAGGTCTAACATAAAATTTCATGCCTTTAATCTACTATGAGACACTGCCTCTCATATCTTTATTTAGGACCTTTATGCATCAGACACTGTGCTAGGTGCTACAAGGAATATGAGGATAAAAAGTTCCTGCCCTCAAAAAAGCTAAATCACTATTCTTTACATGCACTCTCTCATTTAATTCTCAGAACAACGCTATGAAATAGGACCATTATCATCATCATTAAGCAATTATTTAACAAATAAAATTACTATAAACTATGATTTTACACCTTTTTTACCATTTAATAATCATCCTTGGAGAAAGTTTCTTAAAATCTCATACAGATCTACCTTATTCTTTTAATTATTACATAGCAGATGATCACACAGAAATATTATTATTTAATCAGTCCCCTATTGAGGGACATTTGGGTTGTTTTCCCATATGTGCTAGTATAAATAATACTTCAGTGAAAAATCTTGTACATTTATCTTGGCATACTTTTGCAAATATATCCTGGGGTTAAATTTCTAATAGTAGAATCGCTTAGCCAAAGAGTAGGCGCATTTACAATTTTTATGGCTTTTGCCAAATTGCTCTACAAATAATTTGTATCACATTCCCTCTAACAGGATGTAAACGGTCTTTATTTCTACATAACAGATAGGAGAATTAAGGATCAGAGAGGTTAAGTAAATTATTCAAGGTCACAAAGCCAATGAATGGTAGACCTGACTTTGAACTCATATCTGTTTGACTCTTGCATTTTCATTTCCCCAGACTATGTTGTAGATAACAGCAGAGAGAGAAAGAGCAGTTTAGCTGTAAGTAAATATTTTCTTAAGTTTATTTATTTATCATGGCCTTTAATAATGTGCTTGTTTTTTATCTGTTTTTCTCATTAATACTATGTGGGTACAGAGGGTTTAGAACAGGACAGCAAACTATGGTCTATCTGGCCTATTGCCTGTTTTTATATGACCCGCAAACTAAGAATGGATTTTACATTTTCAAATGGTTGAAAAAAATCAAAAGAAGAACACTATTTCATGACACATCAAATTTTCATAAAGTTCAAATTTCACGGTCTATAAATAAAGTTTTATTGGAATGCAGCCACCCATACTAATTTGTTTATGTATTGTCCAAGGGGGCTGCTTCCACACTGCAATGGCAGAGTTGAGCAGTAGTGACAGGGACCTTATGGCACAGGAATCCTAAAATATTTACTATCTGTACTTTTCCAGAAAAAGTATGCTGATACCTGGTTTAGAACGACAGAATCATTTATTTAACAAATATTAAGTGTTTACTCTTTGTAAAACAAAATTCAGGGAGCAATTAGTTTTACAGTTTTCAAATTTCCTTTCATATGCTAAACCCCTTTTCAAGTGAAATATTACCCACAACCCAAAATATAATACAGACAAAAGCAGAGCTGTTCTGTCATGATAGGGGCAGGTGTCCAAGAGTCTAACATAATTGGCTTTCCCCTTGGTCTTCCCTCTTGCCTTCTCTCATAGCAGCTCTTGAGTCACTTGTAGTTCTATGAGCATATGAAATCCAAGGCCACTATGGAGTGTCATTTGAAAATTACTAGTACATTTCATATCTTTATTTTACAGAAAAAGAGAAAGACCTAGAGAAATTAAGTGAGTTATCCAAGATGACCCAGGGGCATGGCTAAGACCACCACACAGTTATTTGGATTTGAGTGAGCATGGGTCAGAGATGGTCCTGGATGTCCATGCTAATAAAACTTCTGAACAGGATCAGCTTTCTCTGTAGATGAAGATTCTTCTGATCAAAGTTAACTTAGACTATCAATACTGGAAATGCAGTTTTGAGTCATCTAGTTCAAAGCTTCTATTGCACAGAAAAGAAAATGGAGGGGTAAAGTCTTAATGAATTTCTTAAGGTAAACCAGTGAGTTTCTGAAGAAGGTAGTTTTGACTTCTATTCTGGGGACATTTGCCTTAAATCAGGCTGTATCCTACCCTACTCTAGGTATGCTTATCTGTGATGGCAAGTTGGCTATTATCAAAAAGACAAAAAATAACAAATGCCAGCAAGGTTCTGGAGAAATAGGAACCCTCATACACTGTTGGTGGAAATGTAAATTAGTACAGCCATTATGGAGAACAGTAGAGAAGTTCTTCAAAAAACTAAAAGTAGAACTACCATATGATCCAGCAATCCCACCGCAGGGTAAATATTCAAAAGAAAGGAAATCAGTATATGGAAGAGATATCTTCACTCCTCTGTTTACTGCAGTGCTATTCACAATAGCCAAAATATAAAATCAATCTAAGTATCCATCAATGGATGAAAGAATCAACCAAATGCAGTGTATGTACACAATGAAAAGCTATTCAGACATAAAAAGAATTAAATCCTGTCATTTGCAGCAACATGGATGGAACTGGAGGTCATTATAATAAGTAAAATAAGGCAGGCATAGAAAGACAAATATCACATGTTCCCCGTCATATGTGGGAGCTAACAAAATAGATTTCATGGAGGTAGAGAGTAGAATAGTGGTTACCAGGGGATGGGAAGGGAAGGGGGAGGAGCTATGAAGAGAAGTTGTTTATTGGGTATAAAAATAGTTAGATAGAAGGAATAAGTTCTAGTATTTGATAGTACAGTAGGGAAATTATAGTTAACAATAATTTATTATATATTTCAAAATAGCTAGAAGAAAAAAATCATAGTGGTCCCAACACAAAGAAAAGATAAATGTTTGAAGAGATGAATATCCCAATTACCTTGATTTGGTAATTGCACATTATATGCATGTATCAAAATATCACATGTACCTGCCAAATTTGAACACTTATTATATATCAATAAAAAATTTTTAAAAATAAAATATAAATAGAGTGGTAATATATTATTAGTGTTTAGTTTATTGAAAATAAGTGAGTCTTTGTCATCTTTGGTATAGTACCAGGTGATTGGTGAGGGGGTGACTAGGAGGGGAGAATTAGCAAGCTGCATAGAATTAGTCAGAAGCTGGCCTTACATGTAAAGCTATGAACTATGAATGTTTAAGCCAGCTCTTAATTAGCTAGCAATAACCATGCAGACTTTTGACTAGCCAGACCACACCTCCCTTCTGCTGCTTACCTTCTGGGTATTTTTCTGGTACTTTGATAGCTGCTTGATGTATGGTAAAAGCATTGGTGGGAGAGAAGATTATAATGATTGGCTCAATATAGATCTTGTTGCCATCTGTGGATGTATCTTTTCTCCATTAGTTTGGCTATTGAAGAAAGGGCCATTTGGTGCTTTGCCGAGGAGACACATGCTATGAGGGTAATTTAAAGATTCTCTTTGCCAATAATCCTCTTCACAGCACAGAACTGAGGATGTTTACTGGGCTTACAGATCTAGGTGCATTTTTCTATACATCAAGGTGTGTTGGGTTTGAGCAATATGATTCCTTGACGTTAACAAATAGACAAACTCTTTTCTCCCTGAGGGGTCTGGGATAAACATTCATCGGGTGTCGGGCAGGTGGGGGGGGAGGGGATGGGTATATATATATACATTATAAGTGCAATGTGCATTGTCGGGGGGATGGACACGCTTGAAGCTCTGACTCGAGGGGGGAGGAAAGGCAATAGCAATGTATGTAACCTTAACATTTGTATCCCCATATTATGCTGAAATAAAAAAAATTAGTTGAGTAGTTGCTTCTAGCTATTCTAGACCCAGCCTTGAAATGTTGCCAAGTGGCTGCTGGTTGGTCAAGTGGCTTTTGCTGACAGAGTATATACTCTGATCAATCTGATGAAGTTTCTTTTCTGAGGATGCTGACAAGATTACTAGGAAAATGGCTATTGCATGATCAGGTGGTAGGCTGTCTCTTGATTCAGAAAGATCACTACTGGGCATATACTGAGAGAGGGTTAGATGCTATGCAGGCTTCATTGTGGATCCATTACACCTTTCAGTTTCTCATAAGGATAGGAAGGGCCCAGCCTCCAGGTCCAGCAATCAGGTTGGGCCTGAAGACTTGGTTCAAGGACATTTAGTAGGAGCTATTTGCATCTTGGTATAAATTAGCTTATTGACAGTGTAGTGAGCTGTTTGGGAAGCTTCCTGAGGGAAAAAAATTTTCTTATCCTCTTGAGATCACTGGATCTCTGATGGAAAGTTTTTTCCTGTTATATACTCTTGGTAATATGATAATGCAGTTGAATTTTTTGTGTACTTTTTATTCTATGCTGTGACAGTTGTCTTTCTTAATCAGTAGTTTTACATAATTAAAAACATCATAAACCTAAAATTAGAGATAAAGCTCAGACATTTTTGAGTTCTCTTTGGAGAACATCTGGCCATCCTTGAGTAATCACCTAATTTCTCCAGAGTCAAGCAGTAGTGCCCAACTTTAACTCTCCACTCTCTGAAATCAGATTGTCAGAAATTCTCTTTAGTTGGTAATTTCTGGAACTAAATCCACTATCTGAATCCTATTCATGACTAGAGGGATCAGACATGCTGGTTTGCCTGGGGACAATTGTAGTTAATACCTGCTGTCCTGGTGTAATTATTAATAGCTGATACTTTCACCCTCAAAAAATGTTCCAGTTTGAACAATAAAGTATATGGTTACCATCTGTCCATGACTAAGCAACCAAACTTTAAATGTCCCCAATATGTCAGGCACTGTGCTGACTGCTGTTCTGTGGGGCTACCCTATAACAAAGTACTCTGTTAATTGTGGTGATCCCTTCCTTCATTGTATGGCAAAGGGAAACAAAGAATGACAAGCTGACACAGGTCACAGAGTCACTGGTAAGAGACTTTACTAGAACCTAGCTTTTTAGATAATCTTCACTGTCTTGGAACAGGGTAATTAATGGAAGCTCTTTCTTTTCTAATATTGTTTCCATCCTGAAGTGTAACTTTGATTTCAAAGCCTCTGCATTGAGAAGGAGACTCCTGATCATTTCAGATGTTTTTGAAATGGGACATCAAAGAGTCCTTTTCCTGCCCATTTGACTCCCAGTACTCCTCATTGCAGGTTTCTGATATTCTTTTTTCATTTTGAAAACTCCTTGGCCCAGCCACGAGGCTAATGTCCTACAACTGTGTAGAAATTCTTTGTAGAAGTGTTCTCAAAAAGAGCAAAAACAGACTTAATTTTTCACTAATTCAGCCAGGAAAAACTTGACTTGGAGCTGTGTTTTAAAAAATGTGCTTTGTCACATATGCACGTGTACACATTTACACACACAAACACATGCATAAACACAGGCACACACAACCCAAACAAACAAACAGAAACAATAAAAGTTCACTTATCTTTTGAGCCTCCAAGAGTAAACTGAGACATTTTTACAAAGAATACCTTAAATCAGGATAATACAAACTCTTTTTGGGAAAATGGTAACTATTCTTTGATTTTATGCAATACATTTTATGTCAATGACCTGTCTTACTCAGGTGATAAGCCCAGCTTATACAGGATAGCTCCAATAAGATAAAGTATGGAAAAGGTTTTTGAAAAGCATAAACTTTTGCACTTATGTGAGGTAGTGGTATCATTGTGAATTAAAAGGGATATGCGACTATCACAGTGAGAGTAAGCTGGGTGAACTTGGTAAGCTGGGTAGTGTATGGCACTGAGAAAGGCAAGACTTATTGAGGCTAGAGATATTTAATGCATACACCACTGGGATCCCAAAATCCTTTGGGTAAAGGGAATGTGAAGTCCTCTCTCTCTCTCTCTCTCTCTCTCCCCCTTTCTCTGTATGTGTGTGCGTGTGCGTGAGTGTGTGTGTGTATGTGTGTGTGTAATATGAACCATAGTGGAATCCTTCCATATAGGAGGTGGCCAACATTTGGGCACTGCAAATTAGAACTTATAGGGATTTGGGTTGAGGGGATAAAGGAGACCCACCACGTTTTTAAAAGATTCGTTCAACATCTCCTCTTTGTGCTTTTGAAGTAAGTGTTCAATGTGGTAGTTCTGAAGATTAAACTTTTGAATGTGGTCCTAAAGGGATGGCAAAGCCTGGGCAAGAAAGGGTTTTTGAATGCATAATACTAGAAATTTTAGAGCTAGAAGGGATCTTAGATACCATCTAATTGACATTTGATTATAATATACCAAAAACATTTAAAAAATCATAACATGAGAACTGATATAGGTTTGCCAACTTTTAATTTTGCCAAGTAGAGACATTATTAAAGAAAAATGTTACCATTTGTATCATCACCATATCATAGCATAATTGCATTTTTGGTCTAATACCAATAAGGCCACACATTCAGAATTTTAAAAATTGAATAAATTTAGCTTAATGGAAAACTTATTACATTTTATTTATCTCATTTTTGCTCAGAAAGGACTAATAAATATTTTGTCACAGACTGGTTCCTATCTATGGACTGTTATTTTGCAACAATTGATTTAGTCCAATTACATTCATTTTACAGTTGAATAAAGTGAGGCTCAGGGAGGGAAAGTAATTTCCTAGGGACCCACAACTGGTTAGTGATAGAGGTGAGGCTAGAATGTGGGTCTTATGAGTCTGGTAGATGATTCTCTGCTGTCCTGGAATATACCATGAAGTGAGGAGGAATTTTTTTTATATGAGAGTCCATATATTATGACAATTTTGAAAAAAACATATTTTTTTTCTTACAGCAGATGCTGCTGCAAATTCTATCTTAATAAATTTGTCTGGAGCAACTTATGTAAGTTTAGGGCTATGCCTGTCTGTATTAGGAGATGAATGTGATTTGAGACACACAGCTGGTTGCACTGATTTAATTTATTCTTCCATTATCCAGTTGACTTTACAAGAGTAAGCAGAGGAAGAAGTTAAATACAAAGAATGATTTCTTAAGTCAAAAGGTTGTGAAAATTGTTTAAATTGTATTAGTGTCTAAATATGAAACCTTGCCAGGGGCTTTAGCACAATTTTTTTTATCTACAATTGTTGGTGAGGCTGCCTCTTCACATCACTTTCAATATTTGTGTTTCTTTAGAGTCGGTCAGTGAATCCCATTGCTATGTGGAGCCTCATATGCACAAATTTACACTGTGTAACAAGTGACTCTACATGTGTCACATCAATCTCAGAAAATCATAAAAATGAAATACTAAAGGGGCATATGACCTCCCTTTATTATCAGTATTCAGACTATATCCTATAGATCACTAGAATCTCTGTGCTCTCAGCTACCTAATTTTTCAAACCCAAGAATGGCTTTTGTGGCCAGCCATGTTTACCTAGATATGACCAGCAGGTGACTGGGCTCAGAGAGTAGAAATGGACTAAGGGAGGCATTTCTTTTCAGAGTAGTCTGTGCCTATGTTGCCTATGTGATAGTATGTGAACAATTCCAAAAAGGGCTCTGTGTCCTCAAGTAATGGTAATCCTTTTCCCCTAGTGGCTCATTCCTTTGGGATAAGAAAGCATTTGTTCCTTATCAATGGATAGCTCCCAGAGGAGGAGGGAAAAAGACACACTATCAGTTGTTTGGCACTTTAACTTGGAAGATTTTTTTTTTCACAGCATTTCCAAGAAATAGTTTTTCAGAAAAAAGCCAAAATAAGTCTGTTACTAAAGTGAATAGGAAGGGAAAGGAGGCCCAAGGGGCTGACTATGGGAGGAAGGGAAGACTGTGGGATGCTGTGTGACTCTCCAATCAGCATAAGAATAGGTAGAGGAAATTGGGAGCATGTCTAGGGGTTATGACAGTGGTAAAGAAGGTTCTTAAAAGACAGACTGTGCACTGTATGGGGGAAGGGCACACTTGCAGCCTTGGCTTGGGCGAGGCTAAGGCATTACATGTGACGAAAATGTTTGTATCCCCATAATATTCTGATATATATAAAAAAAGACAGGCTGCAAAGGCTGTATGAGGACTACCCATTTTCCATTACCCAATGGGTTCCTTTCTCTAATACACTGTTAGTAAGTTCCTTGTACTCATATTTAGAAGCAGAAGAGGAATAGAGGCTCATAGGAAGGGCCAAATGGCTTGAGTCATCAGGAGGGTTACATGTCCTTGAAGTGAGGCTAGAGGTGGGTGGAGGGGCGGGAATAACATTTACATCGATAGCAAAAGAAATCTGCCAAAGAAGTAGTTAACCATTTGTTCATAGGCCAGTGGGTTGAATGATGCCTGGTGCTTTACAGTTTATGAAACACTTTTAAATCTTAGAGTTTATGATACACTATCTCAATTACCTATTACTTTATGTGATGGCCAACGAAGGCATTATTATTCTTATCTTGTAGATGAAAAAAATGGAGACTAATCAATTTTAAATGACTTGCCCAAAGTCTAGATGACTGAACTGGATATAGAACCCATGCATTCTGAATCCAAATCCAGTGTCTTTCGAGTAAATGTTAATGCTAGGTTTTCTGAAACCTCTTAATATGTTTTATATTTATTTTTAATTGGCATGTAATAATTGTACATATGTATGGAGCAGAAAATGATATTTCAATACATGTATACAATGTATAATTATCCAATCAGGGTAATTAGCATATCTATTACCTCAAACACTTAGCGTTTCTTTGTGCTGAGAACATTTGAAATCCTTTCTTCTAGCTATTTGAAAATACAAAATAAATTACTGTTAACTATAGTCACCTTACAGTGCTACAGAACACTAGAACTTATTACTCCTATCTAGGTGTAATTTTCGTATCTATTAACCAGCCTCTCCCTATTCTCCCTTCTCCCCTCCCCTTCCCAGTCTCTAATAACCATAATTCTACTTTCTATTTCTAGGAAGTCAACTTTTTTAGCTCTTACATAAGAATGACAATATGTGGTATTTATCTTTCTGTGCTCGACCTATTTCACCTAGCATAATGTCCTTCAGGCTCCTCCGTGTTGCTGAGAATGATAGGATTTTATTCTTTTTTGTGGCTGTATAGTATATCACATTTTCTTTATCCATTCATCTGTTGATGGACACTTACATTTATTCCATATCTTGGCTATTGTGAATAATGCTACAATATGGGGTGCAAATATCCCTTTGATATACTGATTCATTTCCTTTGGATAAATACCCAGTAGTGGGACTGCTGGGTCATCATATGGTAGTTCTATTTTTAGTTTTTTGAGGAACCTCCATACTGTTTTCCATAGTGGCTGTACTAATTTATATTCACACCAATAGTGTATAAGAGGTCCCATTTCTGTGCATCCTCACCAGCATTTCTTATTTTTTGTCTCTTTCACGATAGCTTTTACATCTGGCGTGAGATTATATCTTATTGTGGTTTTGATTTGCATTTCCCTGATGATTGGTGATGTTGAACATTTTTTCAAATACCTCTTGGCCATTTGTATGTCTTCTTTTGAGAAATGTCTATTTAGATCTTCTGAACCATTTTTAATGGGATTATTATTATTAATTGCTTTTTGCTATTGAGTTCCTTGTATATTCTAGATATTAATCTCTTGTTGGATGAATAGTTTGGAAATATTTTCTCCCCTTGCACAGGTTGTCTCTTCACTCTGTTTGCTTTTATGTTGTGCATAAAATAAAATCAAGGATTCGTTTATTCACTATACATGTGAGGGCTGACTCTGCAACTGGGCATAGAATCTACCCTCTAGACTAGCACAGATTTCAACCTCACAAAGGTCTTATATAAATACTATTCAAAGAAATTGATGTTAATTGCCAGAGGAATAGAATTAATTGGATGATTTAGGGATTCAGAGAAGTGGAAGGACATAGAATTATGGCATCTTTGCAACATAGAGGGGTTATTCAAGCCATCTCCTTCAACATCTGACTCCAAAAATGATTTGCTTTTCAATATCCCTGACAGTGGGCATTTAGTTTCTGTTTAAATATTTCCAGTGATGGGGGGCATCTCTGCTTCATAAGGCAGCTTGTTGCATTGTTAGATTGCTTCAACTATGATAACATTATAATATTATTTCTAGAGTTGCCCTCCTGTAATGTTCACCTGGCTGTTTTAATTTATTTCCTTAAGAATAGCAGTTCTCAACCATGTATGTGGGGTAGGCATGGTGGGTTGTGTGTGTATTAGACTCATTGGAAGACTTTCTCAAATTGTACATGCCCCTCATCACTCTATACCACCTATTCCTATCCCCCTGCCCAGACATGCTGTTATAATTCCCTGACCCCAAATTTTCTGTTCTCAGTGCATATGTCCCCAGGTCCTTCAGCTACCTGCCATATATTATGTTTTCTATATATTATTTCATCATTCTAGTTGATCTATTCTGAACTTAATCAGTTTGTAAATGTTTCTCTTAGAATGTTGAAAACACTGTCACAGATGTGGTTACACTGCAACAGGGTACTGAGGGCCCATTGCTTTCTGTAAACTGAAAGGAATACTTCTAGTGTAACCTGAGTTTGTACCGGCATCTTTAGCAGTCACATCTCACTGCTGGCTCATATTGATGTTGAGGCCAACTAAAATCCCCAGGTCTATTTCACACAAACTGCTGTCAAGAATGGTCTCTCCCTACGCTGTACTTGTGAAATTGATATTTTGGACCTGAATGCTAGACTTAGCACATATTTCAATTAAATTGAATCTCTTTGGTTTAGGCATCTCATTCTGGTTTATTGAGATCATTCTGAATCCTGATTTGGTCATCCATCCTAATGGCTATTTCTTCCAAACTTTTGTGTAATGTTCACATTTGTGCTCTGACAGCAACAGTATAAAGCAATCTGGTCACATACAGCAGGATTAACTAACTCAAGCATGTGGGGGGGGCAGTCAGGGAAAGCTTTTGGACAAAGTGACATTTTAAATGAGATCAGAAAGATGAGTAAGAGTAAGACAGGTGAAGGCAGATGGAACAACTCATGTGAAAGCTTGGAGGAGAGAAAGCATGGTACATTGGAACAACTGGAAAATGTTTCTCAGGCTGGAACAAAGAGTGAGGGGTTGGTGATTTCCTGTTGAGTAGATTTGGCCTTCTCACTGAGTTCAGGCTACTAAGTTGCCATTTGACACACTGTCTTTTTTCCTACAGAGCAGCTATAGAAGACAGATTGCTACTTCTATGCTATGGTACAGCTTTTGGGGCTGGCGTCACAAAATGACTGCCCTTGTCCTAAAGGCTTAATGTATTAATATATAGTCGCAGCTATAATAAAATTAGAGAGGTGTCTCACTTTTCCAAGTACTTTATTTTTCTTCTAATGTTTCCTTTAACATTTTTTAAATGTAATTTTATAAATTGGCTATTTGACTCAATCTTGCTAAGCTGTTTGACCCTGGGGAAGAAGCTCATTCTTTATGAGCACTGCTTCTGCTTACCTTGTTGAAATAAAAACTGTACAATTGCTTTATAGCAAAAATAATCCTATTGCAATTAAAAATAAATGATAGGTATGACTGTGCTGTACATGCACACTAAATATTTCAGTGTGAGGGCTAGGAACTGAGGTTTTTGTACAGAATGAGTAAGTTAACCAAAGAATTTGATTCTTGGCAAAGTGTTTGAAAAGGAGCAGCTCTTTGCAACAATAATGAAAGAAGGCTATTGTGAAGGAGACTTAAAAAGTCTGTTTGGGTCATGACCCAATGAAGAGATTCTCAGGGAGCAGAGCTACAAGAAAGGATTCTGAAATTTGGTGGATGCCTAAGGTAGGTGAATTGAAGGGCTGATTAGGTGACTTTGGTTATTTTGGGAGAAAAATCTTATGTATAGTTAAAAATTCTGAGACCCTTATTTTTCTAAGTTTTCTTTTCCCCTGGTATGGTACTTTCAAAGATCTTTGAGGGTCTGAGGCCATATTACAGCTGGTAAGCTTTATAGCTGGAACATAGCTTGCAGGGATGCTAAAGGGGAGATGCCATAGTTGCATTTGTGCTAGAGTGCTAAGCCAGGCATAGCTTCGAGTGGAGGAGAGAGAACTCCTGTACTTTATACATGAAGATATTCCATAATACACTAACAAGGATTGCTTCGATTTATTAAGCACTTAGTATATGCCATGCATTATGCCAGATGGTTTACATGCATGATCTCATTTAATCTGTGCTGCATTTCCATGAGGTGTATACCACAGCATTTTTATTCTCATTTCACAGGTGATAAGTACATTATCTAAGATCCCACAACTAGCAAGTGTTAGAGCTGAGGCTTTTCCATGTCCTTCTGATGCTAAAGCCCATATTGTAACATTTATGCAGTCTTTTCACTACCAAATCCCAGCAGAAAAGGTTCTTGAGATGGTGTGGAACCTTCTCTCCATCAATAGGTTGAAAGTACTGCTGAAAATAATCACTTCCTTTCTCTGTCCCTCATATAGCCAAGGCAGCATGTCATATTGGGAAAGATTTTGCATTCAAACAGACCTGGTCTAACCTTTGCTGTATAATTTGGAAGCTGTGTGACCTTGAGTAAGTTACTTAACACCCTGACTGTCAGTTGCCAAATCTATAAAATTAAAATCATGGTGTCTACACGGTTGTTGTAAGGATTAAAAGCAACAAGATAAGCAAAATGTCTATTAGAGCACCTGGTGGATCACAGGTCCCCAATAATAATGGCTGTTTTAGTAATTAGAAGTGGTCCAATTAGATTATTGAGTTGTCAGATGTTCTGGTGATGGGCACTTAACATCTCGATCCAGAGCCAAGGGGATAAAAACAGCAACTGCAGGTAACTCTTTAAGCAGTTTTAGCTCAATGTGTGGCTTCCAATCTCTGCTCCCTCTAACTGCTACATCCAATATCTTAGCCCTAATGTAGGTAATAGAAATTGATATTCCTAAGTTGTGGTATTAACCTAAACTCAATTAAAGCACCACATTGCATTACTGCATTCCTCTGCCAATTGTAATTGCACACCACTCGACTAGATGCCGGTTTCCATGGCTTTGTTTCAAAGTGACACATTCTACACATGGAAAGAGAACTGCAGTGCAGAGGGAGACGTGATGAGAAGTTACTTGTAGGTTAAGAAAAAAAAAGAGTGTCCTTAATTTATATCCCATTCACAATACACAACCATTTGTTCAGCAAAAACCCCTGCTACATTTACACTGTAAATTATTTGCTGGAAACTTAAACTACAGAGAGAAGCTGAGTTCAATTTCTTTGAATTCAGTAGCAGCAAACTCACTTATTTTCACTCCTTTGTCTGGGAAAGTAAAGCCTTTAGTACAGTGCATTTCCCACACAGTCTGGGTTTGTTGGATATTTATTGTTTCTATGTTGAATTTTCATCTCCCTGCTTTGCATCAGAAGCAATTATGAAGCCACAATCATGAAAATAATGAGCAGAGATACATGGTTCAACATGTCTGTGTTATGACTCTTTGGTCCATTCAAATAAAGGCTCCAGGGTTACTTTCTTTACGTGCAATTTGCAATTTTTCCTCTTTGGCCCTACGTATGCTAAGAATCAGTATTGTTACACAGGCCTGCCTTGCGTGTCCTCTGAGGTTTGAATATGATGAATAAAACAAAAGAGGGAGAAAAAAGAGCCGAGGGTAAAGGTCCAGAGAAAAGAATCTCAAGGTGATTCATATAGTTAAGCCCCAGAAAAAGAACCTGTCTTCCAGCTGCACAAATACTGACAATTGTTTGGGAAAATGTCAGCAAGTTATGGGTATCTAGAAAGAAGGGCAAATGAAGGTTTATTTCCACCAGCCAACAAAGGGGCTTGGAAGACTCTGAAATTATCCTCACCCATTGAAATTAGTCTCAAAGAAAAGAACGTGTCCCATTTCTCAGTGGGGATTTTATGCCTGGAAACATAAAATCCATCAACAAACACAGAAAATAGTTGTGAAACTTGAAGGAGATAATGCATTTGAGCACAGAGCATAGTGCCTGGCTGAGTACATGCTCAGTGAAGGTTAAAAATCTAATTAAAGAGGACTTTTTTATGGGCATAGCATTATGCTAAAGGGTTATCAAAAAACTTAGGTTATGGCCTTGGTCCTTAAAGTTTATCATAGACTGAGGGAGACAGAACCCACAGATGAAGAGAGAAGCAGCTATATGAGGCAGCATAGGGAAGTGTCAAACACTGGTACAAACGAGGAAGTAATCTAGCATTTGCTGAATATCTACACCTACCATTTATTCCTCATAGCAATCATGAGGTTGGTGCTATGATTATTCTCATTTTACAGATGAGTAAGTTGAAATTTAGAGAAGTCTAGTAATTTTGTCCTAGTCACATAGGTAGTAAATGACAGATCTGGGATTTTGCATCCTGCTCCAAGGTTTAGATTCTTTCTACGGTATCCACCATGCTCCTTCCTGTGGACAAACAGAAAGGGGGCTTCTTCATCCCTCTTGATCATTCATTATTTGCCAGGCTCCTTGCTAAATCCTTTACATGTAGCATATCATTATAGTGTAGAGGCTAAGGTCATTAGCTGTGGTTGCTAGATTCCCTAGGCTCAACTGCTCTCTCTACCCACCAGCTGTGTGACCTTGGGAAAGTTACTTAAACTCTCTGTGCGTCAGAAGCAAATGAATTAATATATGCAATGCACTTTAAAAAGAGTTTAGTACATTGTAAATATAAGTGATGGTCATTGTTATTCTCATTATTTAATCTTCATAAATCCTTATGAAGTAGGGACCATGGTTATGTTCACTTTACAGATGGGGGAGCTGGGTCTTAGAGAGATGAAACAACTTTTCCAAAATTACATGGGTAGTAAATGCTGGAACTGAGGTTCCAGTTCAGGCTTGTCTGACTCCAAACCTTGCTTTCTTCCTTACTGTGCCACATTTCTTCCCTAAGTGCCACAGCTGCTCAGGAGAGGGAGAAGTCTATGTGAACTGAAGTGGTTGGAGAAGGTTTCATTGGGGATGTTAGAAAAAGATATTGAGAAAAAGAATCTGTGTAGGAAGCCTGCATAAAGAAGAGGGGAGGAGGAGTGAGGCCCAAACATCTCTCCTCCCAGAAGACTCTTTAGGGCATGAGGAAATCCAATCCCCCATTAGTGACACAAAAGCAAATACAGGCCTGCTCAAAGGAGCTGTCCTCCAGGAGTCACAACACAGGCTCTGAGGGCAGAAGGCAGCCCTCTCCTTCCCAAGAGGAATATGTCTGAGGAAAGCTGCAAATGAATCCAAAAGTAATCTCCTAGAGGGGTGTGCCTGGAATCCTAAAGCTGAGTTTACAGCAGGTCCTGTCTGCCTCCAGGTGGCTCCTCTGGTTATGGCCCCTGCAGACAGTCACAGAGCAGAGGAATTTTCAGAGGAGAAACTGGCACTTGAAGCGCCAAATTAGGAGGAAAAGAATCCAACGACTTAATTGAAAATTTATAAAAATATGTACAATTATAAGTCCATTACATTGTGAGGCACAAACCCCCACTGGAAAATGATTTAACTGCCGCTTGCTTCCCGCTCTGCATAGCTGAATCTCCCGGGGGAGCCATTGCTTTAGCAGTTTGGCTACCTCAGCTGCTACTGTGCCTCCTCATTTTCCTCCATTCCCGAGTCTGGGGTGGTGTGGCTTGGGAAGCCAACCATGTCTTTTGCAAAGCCTGCCAGTTCGCCTATGTAGCTGGTAAGTGCTGGTGATTTATGTCTGGGAGTCTGTTTAACTGGGGTTTCTGCCTGCCCGAAGCTTCCAGTGGTAATAGCCCTCCTAATTAACTCTGTTATGTTTTGCCCTTCGCCCTCTGAGCTTCCTTTGAAACTCTCCCAACTTCAGATGACTCAGAGTTTTAGAGAAACACTTTCCTCGGCAGAAATTTCACTCAGGCTTGGTCCAGTCCTTCAAGTCTCACATCAGCACCTGCACATACTTGCACTTTGTACTGAACCCCAATGTTCAGTTGAGAATTGTTTCAATGTATCACAATTACACAGACTCTTGAGCTAAATGACTCTGGAGCAACCTACTGAGAAAATTCATTGGGTCAAGAGCTTATAAATAGACTTAATTTACCCTGCCTAAAGACAGTGTACCTGTGCCCGTTGACTCTTAAATGGATGGTGTGCTGAACTAAAGCAATGAGATGCTGAATGAAGAATTCTCCAAGAACAAAAGGGGAAAGTTCTGAGCTGGCTTTGCAAAGAAAATGCTTTCCTGTACCTCTGAGATACAGTTAAGAGCTGAGCTTACATAGATTTAGAGAGGACACTTATGCCACCTCATTCCCAGGCATGATTCTGTGACTCTGGGGGTTTGTGACATTTAAATATAGGATGCTGCTATAACTTCAGGGTGCTCTAGGCTGGTGTGGCAGAAGTCAAGTAGACCTTCATGTAAGCTATTCCAGGATACTTTTCTATGATTCTTGGTCAATGAATGGATGGAGTAGGATAATTCTGTTATAATAAAAGGATCAAGGGAAGCCTGGGGGTGGAGTGGCTTATTTGGATCTTGGTAACAGGGATAAGTGATGCAAAATGGATTTCTAACTAGGTAAGACGCATACTGATGCATTAGGGCTTAGTACCCATGCTGTGCTTGCACTCTTTTAGTCTGGCTCTGCTCACTCTCATTAGGTGTTGGGAGCACAGATTAAGAAACATAAGGCACCTTTGAAAGTTTCATTCTCCTTACTTTGCCATCTTTACATAAATCTGTTGTCAATCATTGACGTGTATGCTGAAGCTCACGGAACTGTCACACACTCTGGTAAAATCATTTCCTTTCTCTTGATCTCTATTCCTCAACAAATTGCCAGTGATGCACATTGATATTATTATGCTATACTTGCTATACTTTGGTTATATGTATATGCTGTACTCTGCTATACCTTAGTTTTTGCCTTCGAGTATGATAAGTGAAATAGACAAGAGCTGTCTCTGGGGGCAGAAGTCAGATTGTGGAAGGTTGAAGGGTGAAATAGGAGGTGAAAAAGTAGAAAAAATAACTAATGTCTACTTTTTAAATACATGGAATGGTGGACCAAAGACATTTGGTACATTTGTTGGGTACTTATGAAGTAATCAGCTAGTGCCTAACTTAGTTTGGAGAGCACAATTTTTCAGAGCACCAAACACATTTGCATGATTTTTAAATCCACTCATGGCCAGTAGCCATAACATAAGAATAGAAAAGGTGGTTGGATTGATTAAAGGCTGAAGATTTACAGGATAATTTTGGTAGAGTTGCTTAAGAAGGCAGTGGATTTGAGGGTATTGGCAAAAGAATGCTTACAGATTAGATCATAAACTTGAGGTTGGGGAAGGAAGAAAGTGAAGCCAGAAATGGACCAATAGGCTGACCAAAATGGAAGAGTCGTAGGACTGGGGAATTCAATTAAGATGAAGAACAGGTGAAGTAGGAGTAATGGAGTGAGTTTAACAAACAAGAGGTTGTATGCAAAAAAAAAAAAAGGCTATTGGCGTTTAATATTTCTGAAGTACAGCAATTATGGTGGGAGATGAAGTTCAGCATGTGACCCTGAGAGTGGGTTTCTAAAATGAAATGAAGGAGAAAGTCCTTAGAGTAAAAGATCTCAAAGAACTGTGGGCTATAGGGTTGGTCTTACAGCATGGTTAAGACACACAGATTAATAATTGGACTTGAGGTAGAGAGAATGACAGAGAGTGTGGTACCAAAGACTGTGGAGAATGTAGATGAGTGTCTAGGGGCCAAGAGAAGATAGTTATAAAGAAAGATAGAGAAACATATATCCTGATCCCTGAGAGAGAAGATTCTTCTATAAGAGAGTAGGAGGCAGCACTGTGAGGTTAGGGTAATTAATTGTTAAAATATTCTAGCCAGTCGAATGCTTAGAACAGAAACTTCTAAATTAAGTGAGTGTGAGGTAGGGAAATGATTTGGTGGTTTGTGAGAGCCTCCTTGGAAAAACACTAGGTTCAATGTTCATGCTATAAACCAACACAGTCATTATCATTGCAACTATTGATGTAGAATGTAAGAGCAGAGTGATTTGCAATGGTTTCTCATGCTGGTCCTGTGGGATAAAGGAGTTCAATCATTCCCATTTGCAAAGGAGGGAACAGACAATGGCTCTGTGGTCAGATTTAAGGTAAAGTTATTGATTGAACTCCCGTTAATTGGCTATCACTTTCTAATTGGTTGATGATGTACAGGCCCTTTGAAACTCCCAGGAGAATTCCCAGGAATTCAGGCTGCGCAGTAGTGATAAATGATAACTTAAGTAACCTTGTTTCTTTGCTAAGGGCAGCCATTGGTCAACTCTATAGGACTGTTAAGTGGGCCTTTCCCCATTAGTTTCAGTTAAGGACTTTGAGATATTTGCACCATCAGTGATTTTGATCATTAGAAGACAATAGAATAATATTTAGTTTTTAACTTTTTTATAGCCAAGAATACTGCGAATTTAGGTGCTTGGAAGATGTTCATTAGGTCTATATAAAATAGTGTTGTCCCTCCTGTATTTTATAACCTTGAAAGATATCATGTTCCATAGTTTGTTGAATTTACCAACATTGACTTATGCTGTCAAGGTAAATTTTTCCATTTCCAGAGTTCGATAGATTTTACAGCCAATCATATATTTTGGCACTGGTAGAATCAAACTATTTTGGAACAATAGTGCCCTGGACAGTTAGCAAGGATAGTATAGTTGTGGTACTGAGATGAGTGTAGAGAGTGCTGGGATGCAGTGTCTACACTAGAGGCTTCTGTGTATCCCAGAATTCCTTTCCCTCTCTCTCTCCATTCTCTCTCTGTTTTCTTCCCCCCGCTCCTTCTGTTGTTTTTTAGATCAGAAAAAGAAATCATCTAAAACATTTGACCATCTCACCTGTGGGCAAATGACCCTGACTCAAACTGTAGTGAGTGAATATGTATTTTTAAGGCTATAAGCTTGTTATGAGATGGGGGATTTTGCCTTTGGTACAGACTCTCCACAGAGCAAGTGCTGGTTTGCATTGCTCATTCTTATGATGCCTTGTCAAATGAGAACATGGCTGCTCCTACTGTAGTGTTTTCTATTGATATAAATTACTTACAGTTAAGGTTTGGCCTGCACTCAGGCACTATGTAGTTCTATTTGGCAGATGCATCTGAAGCCTTCAACATTTTGGAGAACTTTGGAGTTGAAGGGAAGCAATAAATTCCATTAAGTCACCTCTTAATTGGTTTCTCTTTCTACTCTCTCTCAATTAATGTCCTGGGGGTTTATGGGATGGTTCTGATTTGATTCTGTATTTTTTTTTCCCAGTAAGCAGCAGGACTCCCTCAGGTGCCCTCCAAGGGTTCTATTCCCCAGTTTCCTCAGTAAATTCTCAGATGTGACTGTGACAGATGCCCACAGAAGCCCTCAGCTAGGGGAAGACGAGGTGCCTCTTCACACCTCTCTGCAGTTTCGCACTTGCACACGGATGCTTCCTTGAACACCCGCGCCCCATCTGTTCTTACATCGGCCCCATAGAACTAGATATCATTATTAATAGCACGTTTCCCCTGAATTTTCTTTGTTGAAAAGTTACTTACAAGTTGCTGACTTCCCTTTCTCAGGTAGATTGAGTGAGCATCAGAGAAAAAAATTCAGATATTAGTTCCCCTGCAATTCAATCCCAGAGATGCATTCAGGTATAGTAATACACTCCCCATTATACTAGCCTTCCAAGAGCGTGATAAATATGCTGGATGGAGAATAACACTGAAGGATATTGTGCCTTTTGTACGCAGAGGTGCCTGCTGGATTATCTTGGGGCATATTTGATGGGCCTGAGCCATTGTTACTGAGTTTCCTTTAGGGAGGGCTGTAGCATGCTGGGATGTCTAGGTGTGGTGGGGTGGCTGGTGGACTGAGTCAGAGTGTGTGCTTCTTGCATTCAGTCCTGTGGTGATCATGAGGCTTAATGGATTGTGAGGCTTTTATTAATAAATATGTAACTCAGACCCTTTACCAACATTAAAACAAGTGCAGGCAATGTCACGTGCAGAATGCTGAATTTGGCCATTAAATATCAGTTCAAATCAACCTGCACTTCTAAGTCAGGTTTCTGTAGTATTGCTCTCTGTGTTTTGCCCCTTCAGGGACAGCTACTGACTTTTATTTTCTTTGCCTTGACTCTGTTCTAATAAGCTCTGTCCCCAACCCCACAAACAGCCCCATTTCATCAGGTCCCCAGCGAGTTTCATTTTTTTCCTGCAACATTTTCAAACACTTTTCTCCTTAATTTACTCTTCTTGATTAAAAAAGCATACAGAATACTTTAAATACAATGATTATTCTAAAGAAAGTATTTACTTTGATAAATTGCTATTTTGCTTCACCACACGTTGCTGGACTTGTATGTTAGACGACATTATTTAAAGCTACTAAATTGAATATGTTCTGTTTTTCCTCCTCTTTTTTCAGTTTTTGATTGTTCTTTCTTGCCTTGTTTTATTTCTCCACCTGGTCCTCTGCCCCCTTCCCTTTCTTGTAGTCTTTAGCTGGCTCCTTTCCATGCTTTTTCTGGTTCTCTTTGTTATGAAAAGATTAAACTTGCTTGACCAGGTTCTGAGTCAGCAAAGTTGTAAAGCAAAAGATAAATGCATCTCTTTTACCTGATTTTTTTCCCTAATGTTCCTCTATCTAGAAGTCTTTAAAATTCTTTCTAAATGTCTATTTCAAATTGGTATTTTTGGGGGTATCATCATATTTTGAAACTTTTCCATGATGGGATCTTGATGGCACCATTGCTCTCTCCTCAGAGCCCTTATGTTGCCTGCCTGCATCTTTCTTTTTTTCCTGCAGTTTAAGAGGAAACCTGAAAAGACTAAATCTAAGAATTCAAAAAGCTTCTCTCCATGTCTTTGATCTTTTCCCTTGGATTAATAGGAAAATCTAGGCCATTTTCAACTAAATGCAGGGCCACATTTCAAATGACTTGTTGAAGACTTAAGGAAAGGAGCAGCCCCTAAAGTGTAGCACTGACCAATCTCCCACAATTTGTAAAAGTAGCTTTTCTATAGATAATGTTTTGTGTATCCAAAGGTAAGGGTGCACTGAAGAGAAATCATCTGCTTTTAGTATTAAAAAATCAATTCAGCAGAAAATAAAATCCTCAAGTTCTAATCTAATTGGTAGTATAATGATTTTTAAACCTGTTTTGACTTCTGGTGGGCTGGATTTTTGAATATGTCTGGATCACTAATAAAAGATATATTGATAGTATGTTATAATGAGGTAGATGAGTCTTGGGCATGAGTGTGGGTTCCAGAGTCACGGTCTATCTATGTTCTAACTCTGCAACTTGCTAGTTATATGACCATCGGCAAGTGAGTTACCTATTTTATCTCATTTTCTCAGTTTTTCTCAGTTTCCTCACCTGTAACATAAGAATTAATTATACCTCACCTTATCAAATTGAGAATTATATGGGTGAACACATGTAAGTGCCATATATATGGCTATAAATAATATATGTTGGATACCATGTTTATGATAGTTTTATAAATTCCTCATAGAGGTAACAGTGCATTATAATGCAATTAAAATGTACTGAAAAAATGTGCTGAAATTTGCAACTGAGATTACGATTCAGAAATCAATAGGATGGGCCGGGTGCAGTGGCTCACGCCTGTAATCCTAGCACTCTGGGAGGCCGAGGCGGGAGGATCGCTCAAGGTCAGGAGTTCAAAACCACCCTGAGCAAGAGCGAAACCTTGTCTCTACTAAAAATAGAAAGAAATTAATTGACCAACTAAAAATATATAGAAAAAAATTAGCCGGGCATGGTGGCGTATGCCTGTAGTCCCAGCTACTCGGGAGGCTGAGGCAGGAGGATCGCTTGAGCCCAGGAGTTTGAGGTTGCTGTGAGCTAGGCTGATGCCACGGCACTCCAATCCCAGCAACAGAGTAAGACTGTGTCTCAAAAAAAAAAAAAAAATCAATAGGATGTGTTCTCTTTGTGAACACAGTAATAGAATTCTCAGATGGGTTGCTGGTTTTCTATGTAACAGATATCCTCCATCTGAAGTTTCTTACCTTGTGATCTTGGCCTTGTTAACTAAGTATGCTTTCCAGATGCTAATTCCCAGCTTGCAATTTCTCTTAGACTTTATTCACCTTTCTTCTATGGTGGGAGAAGGAGGCTTCTCTTCTCTGCCACCTTCCTTGTATGTATATGGAAGACCTAGAATTGACAATTATTTCTGGATAGTTTGCAGCACCGTCTTTTGAGGGATTGTTTTAGGGACCCTGAAGAGCCTAACAATGTCAACTGCTGCCACTGATTTTGTAGGCTAGTCAACATTTTCTTACTATGATGCATTTTCTAATATCCTTAATGAGAAAAATGGATTAGATTTGAATCAGAATAACCATCGCTATGGAAACAGTAGTTTATTAAGAAGCACCTATTATGATGGTCTTGACTAGTTTTCTGCTTGGAGATAAGATACTAAAGCTCTAGACAGCCTCCAGGCAATGGCCTTACACCCTTCAGGTATTGAAGCCATAGAAGTTTCTGCATTTGCAGGGGTACTTTCTTGTCCTTTTGACACTAGTCTATGGAACTTTAGATTAGTTGGCTCTGACAAAGCATGTTTGTAGACAACAAAGAAGGGATTTCTTTGTTAGAATTACAAATGACTCTTGTTTCTTTTGGCTCAAAATAGCACCTAGATGTCCTTGGTTCTATTTGGAGGAGATTGCATCTATCTATCTATCTATCTATCATATTGTAGCATAGTGCCTCTTAAATTTTAATTTGCATAGATAGGAAGTGAGGCCTGACATTCTACATTTCTAACAAGACCCTAGGTTATTCTGATGTTGCTGCTTGATGGACTACACTCTGGGTAGTAAGAGTGTAACAGACGATGCTGGTGCTCCATCATATTTCTTGACACTCACTACATCACAGTGGAGACTGAATTGCCAAAACATTTGACTATCTGTCTGAAGAATTTACTTTTTTTTGCCTGTAGGAGTATTTGTCCTAGATGCAAAGCAAGCCTGAAGTGCCAGAGAATTAATGGCCTTGGAAACAGCCTTCAACCAATGTCTTCAGGGAATTCTGTGGATAAATATTCCAGCTTCCTTGCTCCGCAGTTTGGATGCATTTCTACAGAGCTCCACACCAAGACTGAACTCTTATTGCCATTGTATTGGCTTCTTTCCCTTCCCTGCCTCACTTCCCCACTTTTCTATGGGTGTTTCCTGGGATCAGCATCCAAAAAACTTATTCTACTTGAATTTTATTTCAGGATCTGCTCCTGGGGAAAGCCAAAACAAGAACTTTGCTAAATATATTTTTTCTTATTTTGTTAGCCTGCTTACTTGAGAGATATACCCTTTACCTTAAACACCACTTTATTTGGTTTGATAAGTTAAATTATGTTAATTGATGGTTCACAGGTTTGACCTTCAAATGTCTGAAGATAAGGCTCTATATTAAGGATGGTAAGGAATCTCTGATTTGGAGTTCACTAGTTCTAGCAATTCCATCAAAACATGTTAATGCTGGCTTTCAGTATTTGGTCTAAGTCCAATTGCTTCATAACATCAGTTTAGGGAGAATTGTTTGGAAAGAATGCTTAAATGCAAAGGAATGATTAATTATATGTACCTAAACTCAACAAGAATATTCTCAACAAGAATACTCATGAATTGAGTATGTTGCATGCATTGGAAAAATAAAATTCTAAATGAGTCTTTAAGAATAACCCTTGGCCAGCTGGACTGTCAGTCACAAAGGTGACTTTTGTACTAAAAATCCCATTTGAGTTCCAATTTAGTACTCAATCGTCACTAAAGTCACTAATAGTGCAACTGTATAGCATCTTCCCAGAACAGCTTCTTTAGTCTAATGGGAGTTTGATAATTAAACATTAACATTTGCAGAGGCAGTATCCCACTTTGCCCATATTTGAAGCTCACTGAGATTTTCCACTGCAGTGGGGGTTGAAGGTGATAGATTACCAAGCTTTGGATGCACAACCAGACTTATTTTACCAAGGATTCTTTAAAGAGGTAAGTGCTCAGTTGCCTGTTTGACCATCAATACTAACATGTGGTGAAATTGTGTGGACCCCTTAAAACACCATTTATGGTAAAACTATAGCTAAAGTTGTAATGGATAAGCCTTTAGTTTTCTGTATGTAACACTATCATTCATTCAAAGTACTGTGTTTCCCTGAAAATAAAACCTACCCATAAAATAAACCCTAGCAGGATTTCTAAGCATTTGCGCAATATAAGTCCTACCCCGAAAATAAGACCTAGTGATGGGCGTGGCTACGCAGCGTATCTGCACAACCCATGCATTTCGTTGCAGAGCGATAAAGAAGACAAGCAGCCCTTCTCATCTGCCCCATAGTGACCGCTACTATCCCAGAGGTGACCGGAAAGATGTGGGCAGCCCCACCAACAAGGTCGGCTCCCCCTGTCAGGTCCCCGCCATCCTGTGTGTGCTGCAAGCTGAGGCTTTGAGGGGAAAGTCTCCTCAGTGAAGTGAGGAGCAGGACGCTCTGCTTTAGGAATTGTGTGTCCCCAGGGGGAAGAAGGAAAGCTGTGGCTGCCATTTTATTATGATGATGTTCCAGAAGAAGACAACTTAACTATATTTGAATAAATGTAGATTGTTGTACCGTACTTAAAAAAAAATAACATATCCCCTAAAAATAAGCCCTAGGGTGTCTTCTTGAGGAAAAATAAATATAAGACACTGTCTTATTTTTGGGGAAATACAGTACATTCCCTCATTATCTGATGTAAAATACACTTATATATTAACTATACAATTAGAAATTCCTTCTATGTTGAAGTTAACAAGGGATGTGTCTTGGTGCAGGCTGTTAACAAAATATCATGGATGGGTAGCTTATAAACAACAGAAATTTATTCTCAGTTCTTGTGGCTGGGAAGTACAAGATCAAGGCATTGGCAGATTCAGTATCTGGCGAAGGCCTGATTTTTGGCTCATAGACAATGCCTTCTTGCTGTGTCCTCACGTATTAGAAGGGGTGAGAAGGTTTCTCTTGGGCCTCTTTTATAAGAACTAATCCCATTCATGAAGATTCTACCCTTATGACCTAATCACCTCCCAAAGGCCACATCTCCTAATGCCATCACCTTGGAGATTAGGATTTTAACATATGAATTTTGGGGGGACACAAATATTTGGACCACAGCATTCTGCCCCTAGAACTCCCAAATTCATATCTTTTTCACATGTGAAATATTTTATCCCAATAGCCCCCAAACTCTTAACTCTTAACTCTTCCTGGCATCAACTCAAAGGTTTAAAGTTCAAACTCATCTAAATATTATTTAAATCAAATATGGGTAAAACCTTGTGAAATCAGATGTATTATGTGCTTCCAAAATACAATGATGGGACAGGCACAGGAGAGTCATATGAAAGAAGAAAGTAGTGACAGGTCCCAAGCAAGTCCAAAATCTTAATGCTCACGAATAATCTTTTTTGGCTCAATGCTCTACTCTTCAGGACTGCTGGGTTGGAGGTCTTGCCATCTAGAGCCACTGAAGTAGTAGTCCTGGCTCTGCAAATTTGCAAGGCAGGAGTTGGGTTCCCAAGGCTCCAGGCATCCTTGCCTCCATGACATTGTTAGGCAAAGCCCATGGCCACAGCTCTCACAGGTTGGAGTTACATGCTTGTAGCTTTACCAGTATGGAGTTGCAGGGGTGACCTCATCCCCATGGTGCCACTAAGCATTTACCTAGTGGGGGCTCTCTGTGGTGACTTTGCTGCTGTGGTGGTTTTTTGCCTAGGTTCTGTGGCTCTTTGGGGTATCCTTTGAAATGGAGGTGGAGGCAGCCATGCCCCTACAGTTTTTCTGGGTGCAAATGCACACTGACCTAGGCCAGCTAGAGCCACATCTGGGGCCACCTTGCTAGAAACAAGGCAAAAGATTGTAGAGGGTGGAGTTCATGATGTGAAGCAGCTTAAACCCCTCCTTGATATTATTCTACTCTCTAGGCCCTGGTACTCCAGGCCTGTGATGGAGAGGAAACCCTGATGATCTCTGAAATGTCTCTCGGGTCGTTCTTCTATTGCCTTGGAAATAGGTCCTGGCTTTTGTTTAGATGGCTGACTAATATCCCCATTGTTTTTATGAATAGGCCCTGGCTTCCCTTGAGAAGACCAATTCATGCTAATCTCCTTATCAGATGGTCACTTGGCCACACCCTTGTTTTCTCCTAAACAGATTTTCTCATATTTTCCAATATGGATAAGTTGTAAACTCTTCAAATGTTAAAATTCTTCTCTCTTTTTGATGAAAAATTCCATCTTTAAGTCATTTCTCTCTTTTCTCCTTTTATTATAAGTAGTTAAGAGGAGTTGAGACACACCTTGAACACTTTGCTTGGAAATTTCCTCAGTCAAATATCCACTATCATCACTCACAAGTTCTAACTTCCACAAAACACTAGGACATGAACACAATTTAGCCAAGTACTTTGCTACTTTATAACAAGGATGGCCTTTCTTCCACTGTCCAATAACATGTTCCTCATTTGTGCCTGTGACCTCATCAAAATGGCCTTTATTATCCATATTTATTTATCTTTTTTTCAGAATAAAGAAAAGGAGCTTTATAACTTTTTAAAAGCATACAGTTGAGGAGTTACTTCAGGTTCTTACATTACCTTTACATTTTCTCCCTCACTGTTTCTCACTAAAATGAAAATAAAGGTATTTTTTAAAAGGCAAAATACCACAAGGAAAAGACAATAGGAATGAAAGAAATTAATCAGATTACATGATGCCATAGGTTGTAATCAGCAAAATCCACATGGTGTGGCACTTTATATGACAACTATCCGACTTCTTTTCTTTCCTTTTTTTTTTTTTTTAGTGGCTTAAAACATTTATTATTCTGTACAGTTTCTGTGGGTTAGGAATTTGGGAGTGACTCCACTGTATAGTTTTGGCCCAGGGTCTTTCATGGCATGAAGTCAAAGTCAAGGAATCCTCTGGGGCTGTGGTCATCTGAAGGCTTGACTGGGACGGCAGATCTGCTCCCAAGATAGTTCCCTTCTGTGGTTGCTGACAGAAGGCTCCAGTTCCTCCACACATGAGCCCCTACGAGGGGCTGCTGTGTCCCTTGACATGGTAGCTGGCTTCCCAGAGTGAGTGATTGAAGGGAGCAAGACAGAAGGCACACTGTCTTTTATGACCTGGCCTCTGAAGTCAAGTTCTGTCATTTCTGTACTATCCTATTTATTACTCAAGTCAACCTTATCCAAGGATGTGATTATCAGGAGGTGCAAACTGCTGTGGACCAACATGAGGCTGGCTACCACAATGGAGTACATTGGAGACATCACAGGAAGCTCCATGAGGAGCACAAGGACAGTCAGCTGGGAAGTTTGGCAGCTCAGAGGCCTCCAGCACTCTTTGTTGTCCCCATGTGAAGGTACTATGCAGACACAACTGTCTGATTTCTTCAACAGATAATGCAAGGGAAATAAAAAGAGATAGAGGGAGAATAAGAGAGTATCTGTAGACTATTTGTCTTTTAGAGGTGTATTCTAAAATGTCAATGGATGAAATGATATGATGTGTGGGATTTACCTCAAAATAGTCAATCATGGAAGAAGTGGGTAAAGATGTAAACAAAGCAAGTTTGGCTACGAGTTGATAATTGGTGAAGCTGGCATGTGGGCATAAAGGTGTTTATTAAAGTATTTTCTCTATTTTACTTTTTCTATTACCTTTTTATTTCAAAATATTTAAGAGGGTACAAATGTTTTGTTAAATGGATACCTTGTATAAGGCTTAAGTCAGGGCTATTATTGTGCCCATCACCAGAATAGTGTTCATTGTACCCAATATGTAAGATTTTACCTCCTCCCACCCTCCCCCCATTTTGGTTTCCACTGTCCTTTACATCACTTTGTGCCATGGTGTGCCCATCGTTTAGCTTCCAATTATTAGAGAGTACATGTGGTGTTTGTTTTTTCATTCCTGAGATACTTCAGTTAGGATAAAGTACTCCTGTTCCATCCAAGTTGCTGAAAAAGACATTATTTTATTCCTTTTTATAGCTGAGTAATACTCCATGGTGTGTATATGTATATATACACCACATTTTCTTAATCCATCCATGAATTGATGGGCACTTAGGTTGATTCCACATCTTTGCAGTTGTGAATTGTGCTGCAATAAACATCCGAGTGTAGGTGTCTTTTTGATAAATGACTTCTTTTCTTTTGGGTAGATACCCAGCAATGGGATTTCTGGATTGAATGGTAAGTCTACATTTATTTCTTTGAGAAACTGCCATACTGTTTTACATAGAGGCTGCACTAACCTGCAGTCCCACCAACAGTATATAAGCATTCCTATCTCTCTGCATCCATGGCAGCATCTATTGTTTTTTGACTTTTTAATAATGGTCATTTTGACAAGGTTAAGGTGGTATCACACTGTGGTTTGAATGTGCATTTGCCTGATGATTAGAGATGTTGAACATTTTTTCATATGCTTATTGGCCATTTGTCTATCTTCTTTTGAAAAACTTCTATTCATGCCTTGTACCCATTTTTTAATGAGGTTGTTCATTTTTATTTCTGCTGATTTGTTTCATAGTTCTCCATGTAAATATCTTTCATCTCCTTCATTAAGTATATTCCTAGATATTTTACTTTCTTTGCAGCTAATGTGAATGGTATTGAATCCTTGATTTGACTCTTGGTTTGACTATTATTAGTACATAGAAATGCTACTAATTTTTCAACATAGATTTTTGTAACCTGAGACATTGCCAAATTTATTTAACAATTCTGGGAGTCTTTTTATAGAGTCTTTAGGGTTTTCTCAATACAAGATCATATCATCAGTTAACAGGGATTGTTTGACCTCCTCTTTCCCAATTTGGATACACTTTATTTCTTACTATTGCCTGAACACTCTGGCTAGGATTTCCATTACTATATTGAGTAGATGTGGTGACAGTGGGCACTGTTGTCTTGTTCCAGTTTTTAGGGGGAATGATTTCAACCTTTCCCCATTCAGTATGATGTTGGCTGTGGGTTTGTCATGAATGGCTTTTATAATTTTGAGTTATGTTCTTTCTATGCCTAGTTTGTTGAGGGTTTTTATCATGAAAGGGTGCTGGCATTTCAACAATTTCCTGTAGTTTGGGATTTATTGCTGGAGACCTATTGTGATCCTTTGGGAATGTTGAAACAGCTTGTTTTTTCTTGTTGCCAGAATTCTTATTCTGGTTCCTTCTCATCTGAAATCTCTTCTCTCAGCTCAAGACAGATAAGCTTATAGTGCACCTGTTCTGTTCTGCTAGGAACTCTCCTACTTAGTGCAAAGATGGAGAGGTCCCTGGGTAGCACACTTGAGTCCTACTCTGGAGGATTGAGATGGCTTGAGATGGGCAGATGTACTGTGAGCATTTAAACTGTTGCTCTCCTGTGTCTTCTGCTTTACCATTTGCTTGTGCCTGTCACTGGTGGTCCTTGCATTGTAGAGTGAGTGAATGCCCCACCTAGTTCTGTCAGCAGTGGCTATTGTAAGCCCAAGCTGGCTTAAGAGCTGCTTCACTCTGATCTGCAGGCAGTGGTGTTTGTCAGCCTGTACCAGCTTGAGCACAGCCCCTCCCATGCCCATGGGTGGTGGTGATTGTCTGCCTGCACTGGCTTGGGAATTGCCCCACTCATATCTATGAGTGGTGGTGTTTGTTGCCCCATGTGGCTTGAGTGTAGTCTCTCTCACACCCTCTTGCAGTGATAGCCTGTGTTGGCTTGGGGGCTGTCCTCTTAGATCTGCAGATGGCAGCAGCAGCATTTGTTGGCCAGCTCAGGATTGGGTGCAACTCTGCCCATGTCCTCATGTGGCTGTGATTGTCAGCTCACTCTGGCTTGAGGGCTGCCCTATTCAGATCCTTTGGTTCAGCCTTTGTTTGTTGTTTGTTTGAGCCCAGCTCCACCCACATCAACAGGGTGCAGTGATTGTCGAATTGTCCAGGTCCCCCAGCTGCAATAGGGGCATGTGGCACCTGCCCACTGACCTCACTAGAGTGACCAGCCTCCCTGCTCCCACCCCCTCCCCTGGACTGGTATGGGTGATAGGGAGACAGCAGCAATAGATCTGACCCCTGGGTAGAGGCAGTGCTCTGGGTCCAGGGTTTTAATATGGCAGCAGCCACAGTGCCAGGGTTTGTGAGCCAGTGGATCGCTGCTGTGCCCTCTCTCTAGAGTAATGCTTCTGCACAGTTTCCAGATAGCTCCCTATGTCAGTCCTGTGGCCTTCTGCAGTGGAGGGTCTTGCCTGCAGGTCAGATAGCAATGATCATGGGGGGGAGTGTGGAGCCCTGGGATTCTCCCCTCTGTGACCTCCCCACTCATCTTCCCTGTGTACCTCCAAACCACAAAGCAGGTCATCTCTTTTCCTTCTCCTTCACTTTGGTTACCTCCTGTCACCTCTCTTTTGATTTCCAATGCTCTCTCTTAGACAATCAATCTGAAGGTAGATATCCACTCACCACCTTTAATCCTCTCTGTGAGAGTAGCATGTGCAGTCTGCTTCTAGTTCACTGTCTTGGCCCGAAGCCTCTACTATCCATATTTCTACCAATATTCTGTTCACGACCACTTAAGCATTCTCTATGAAGGTTGAGATTTTCTCTACAGCTCTCCTCTTTTCTTTCTGAGCCCTCACTAAAATCACCCTTAACAGCAATGTGGGCCTTTTCTAGCATAAGCCTCAAAACTCTTCCAGCTTCTACCCATTACCTGGTTGCAAAGCCTCTTCCACATTTTTATATATTTGTTACAGCATCACTCCCGCTTCTTGGTACCAATTTTCTTAGTTCTTTAGGTGGCTATAACAAAATATTATGAATTGGATGGTTTATAAACAACAGACATTTGTTTTTCACAATTCTAGAGGCTAGGTAGTCCAAGATCAAGGTGCCTACAGATTTAGTGTCTGTCAAGGACCGACTTCCTCACAAACAGTGCTTCTTGTGTTTTTACATGGTGGAAGGTGTAAGAGAGGTCTCTATGGAGCCTCTTTATGAGGGCACTAATCTCATTCATGAGAGCTCTGCCTTTATGACCTGATCACTTCCCCAAAACCATATCTGTCATTACCATCAGTTTGGGTGCTAGAATTTCAGTATATGAATTTTGGGGAGAGAGAAACATTCAGATCATAGTAAGATGAATGGCCAATTTGAAACAATTCCTTTTTACCCCTGATACTACCACAGCAAGTTGAAACCTCAGGATAGCAAGATTAATGAGGCATCAGGGACAAAGTCAGGGCCATGCTTAAACTTTGGTTTGGACTTCTCTCCTGGCTGTCATTCATGTAATTTCATGAAGACCTGGTTCACAAAACCTGAGTAACTTTAATGAGAGCCTATCCTCACCTTTTAGCTCTCAACCCCTGTGGTGGCTCCAAAATTTCCATTTAGAAGAAAGTAAGGGGAAATTATCTATTTGGCTGTGGGTATAGAAGACTTGCCTTAAAACTGTGTATCAGTATACTCTTTTTACTTAGGTTGTATGTTACACATCAATTAATTTTTTCCCAAGTATTTCAAATAAATTTTTATTCAAATGATATGAAATATTCTTATTATTTTTATCTATTTTTATTTGGAGTACCTTGGGGAAGGGCTTGCCCAAGCCACCTCTTTGATGATCTCATGATCAACTTCAAGCCTTGATTAGTTTGCCAGAAGCTGTTTTACATTATAGATCCATGTGTGGATGGATAAGATTGTTAATCCCTTGATTTCTGCTTCCTGTGAAATTTGCTGCTGCTGTTTGTTGAGTGATTCTCTTAATACCCTACTAGACATGTGTCCCTCCATTCCTCTTTTTCATCAGTTTGGTTTTTTGGTTGAAAGTAGAAGCTTTCAAAAGACCATTCAGAGCCTCCCTGTTTCTTGTATTCTTAGGCTGGCCTGCTGTGAAGCTTTTTATAAAAGCACACACATTTTCAGAAAGCCCATAAGGGAGCCTTTTCCAGGTCTTCCTTACATCACCAACTCTAGAATTTGATGAATATTGTGTGAGTTGAGATGAGAAGCATGTTTCCCTTCATTGATCCTTAGGACACATTCAACAGGGTCTGATTACATAAGGAGAGTGGCTGCTTAATTGGCTTGCAACCTGGGGCAGATGCTTATATTTGTTTGGAATAGCAATACAGAGAGTACCATTTACCAGTATATTGCAAACAGTGATATCTCTATAACCAATGATACTATTAAAGAAGAATTGTAGAATCTTCATGATATACATAAACCCCAATGCATGGTTTATGTGAGAATTATGATTTCAACTTGCCTTCAGTATCAACCAACAATATAGGAATTTAGTATACTGCAAGACAATGGCACAGGGGTTTCCCCCCAGTCTCTTGTGTAGATGAAGGAACAAAGATTAAGGAAGGCTCTTAAGAACACATTATTAAAAGACCAACTTATTGAGCACACAGTTGGAGCTTAATAGCTCCTTGCTGAAATGCCAGAACTTACCCTGTAGTTTACAAATCCCATTGAATAAACCCTTTCTTTTGTAACTATCCTATTACTTAGAGATCCAGATCTGTTGCCAGATACGTTTTGAAGAATACCTCTCTGTTAAACTACTTTTTAAATACCCACAACAGCCAAAAGAAAAAAAATCTCTACAAAAACAACATGAGTTATCAGTTTACAACTTCATTTAAGTAGAAATTAGACATTATTCTGGCTACCCTTTTCTTTTCTTTTGAGGTGGGGGTCTCAGTCTGTTGCTCAGGTTGGAGTGCAGTGGTACAATCATAGCTCACTGCAGCCTTAAACTATTGGGCACAAGTGATCCTCCCACCTAAGCCACCCAACTAGGGCACAGTACCACACCAGGCTAATTTTTAAATTTTTTGTAGAGGTACGGTTACACTTTGTTGCCCAGGCTGGTCTTGAACTCCCAAACTCAAGTGATACTCCTGCCTCAGCCTCCTAAAGTGTTGGGATTCCAGGCATGAGCCACCGTGCCTAGTGGCTATACTTGTCAAATCTCAAATCATTTTGAAAAGGGGCAAGGAAGAATGTGCACTGACAACCATATTTCTTGGTTTCCCCCAAGAAAGATCTGTCATATTTCTATATTCTAAGAGTCAGTGTAGGAGCCATAGTTGTGCTCTTTCTTATATAGTACCATGGTTCCCTTGGCCCTCCCTATAGGTTACTAAAGCTTCCTCCAATAAGAAACTATTGACTGGATATGGTATAAACAATAGAAGCAACAAACTAGTTTGGTATAAAGTTGGGAGGGGGAGACTGAGGGAAAGCTGTACCTTCCTGGAATGATGGTAATAAACAACATGGTCCCTGTTTTTGACAGAGTTTAGAGGAGATCAGAGCAGGGCTTGATCAGGGCCAGTGACCTTGTGTGAATGCCAGGAAATGTGCCTCAAGTTGATGAATTACCATGGTTTTATGTAACATCATGAATTTGTCAGAATTTGATCATTTTATCACTCCAAGAATCAAACAAACCACCACCACAACAAACAGCAAGGATGTTGTTGACAATATGAACAGGTACAACAAGGGCAAGGTCTTTCAGCAGCTCCATTCCTTACAGCAGCCAAACAGATGCATTACCTACTCAAGACTTCCTCTGTTCCTTTGTGCTATGCTGGCCAGATCAGGGACTGGTTAATAACATGAATGATTACACTCTAACATTTTCATGGAATCCTGTCAGCAATGTAATAAAGACTCTTCTGCTGCAGAAAGTGAGGTAACAGCTTGGGATGCTTTAATTCATGTTCAGTATTTCTTCAAAAAAAAAACAAAGAGAATAAATTAAAAACAAAACCTAGCAATAGAAATGATTAGTGAAATGAGAAATACCTGGGAAGAAGGAAGATTTACACACTCAGACTGTTTCTGTTTTGAAAGGAGGGGAGGGAATGCGGGAGGCATGAGCGAACATGATTAACGATTGTGGGATGGCAGAGTGGTACCTTTATTTACGCTTTTTCCTATGATGTGGGAATAAGAGAATGTTTTGTGAAATTAAACAGCAGCCATCCTTTAAAAAAAAAAAGCTCAAAGCTCAAAGCTGATGCTTTTCCATGAGTCACATGAAATAAATGAGGGTATTTATGTTGCCAGGCATGTCAACATATTTTTTTTTTCCGTTTTGGTAAGTTTTCCTTAGGTAAATTAAATGCTATAAGCAGGTACAGTACTAGGGTTAAACTTACCAGGGCCATTAATCTTCATGTCTCAAGGTGGTCAATTTATTCTTGAAGTGGTCAAACCGGAAAATTTCCCCAGTGGACTCAGTCCTTTCTTGGAACATTTCTGGTCCCTTAGGCACTTGTAACAATGGGCAACCTGCTATATTTTCTTCACTGCATTTTTTGCAGCTTGAAATAATTGTATTTATTTATTTACTTGTTTATTGTCCATGTCTACTAGACTGTAAGCTCTATGAAGTTATAGGTCACATCTCTGGGGTTTTTTGCTGATTCTCCAACACTTAGTAGACACTCAAGTATTCATTGAAAGATTGAATGAAAAATCGAATAGCCACCACACATGGTGGCACAAGACTGCCATTGCATTATGTTGCAGTAAAATATAGCCAGTTTCTTTATCACCTCTTAGGCACACCTGCTCAAAATATCCTAAAATCTTTTAGTAAGAGGCAAAAAAAGTACTTAACACCTACAGAAGTGCATCTTGGAATTAATAAAGTATGGTGAGGGAGCTGTTATCACACCTCTTACAATCATATTTTCACCTGTCTTGTGTGTTGGTAACTAGAGGCTGGTAGGCAGTATTTACCAATGAAGAAACCTCATCAGCACCAAACTTGCTTTGGAAAATCTGTTTTGCACCTTTAAAAATATTTTTAAAAGATACACACATCTGTATTGATTCATTCAGTTGTAATTCTCTTTCACTGGGCCAGGTTCAACAAAAGGGTAATGGGGAGATGTGTTTTTTTTTCCTTTGAAATTCAATGATTAAACAACCATTTCTATGGTCTGTTTTTGAGTCTTAACAAACATTGCAGCTACAGCCATAATTACTAGATTTCCTTTTTGTTCTGCTGAACCATTTTTATTGAAGAATGCCAAGCACAGGCAAGATTACATACAAACATTGAATTTAAATAAAATAACTCATGAATTCAGTAGACAAAAGAAAAACATTAATAATGAAAACATAAGGCAACTGATTTCCCCCTTGGCATTTGCATTTTGCCACTCACATTTTCATTCTAAAATCATGCCAAAGTTATCATTGTTTTGCATGTGTTAATAGGAGAACTACTTGATTTCCCAATGAAAGATTTTAATGATCCACTTTGATACAGTTTCATTATAGGGAAAATTAAGAGCATTTTGTTGTTTGTGTTCACTCTTGTAATTTCCTCCTCCTGCTTTTTATTTTGAATGCCAAAAATGTGTACCTATCTATTCTGACATCAACTAGAATGGGACTGGACCACATATGCAAACATAGTGACCTCAGTTTTTTCTTTTATGTTAGGACAGCCCTAAGATTTTCTTTGAAGCTACCAATGGCATACAACTTGCTGTCAGTCCTATCTATGCCCCTTTTCATAAATCTACAAGGTAGAATACTTCTGTAGAACTGGGAGACAGTATGGTAGCTGATAGCTACCATTTATTGGTTGCTTACCACATACCAAATATTGCATAAGTATTTTGCATATAACATCTCATTTAAAGGTCAGATGAACTTATAAGATACATACAGTTACTATCACTATTTATAGATGAGAAAATGGAGGTCTAGGGAAGTAAAGTGACTTGACCAAGGTCACAGTCAATAAATGGTGGAGCCAGGATTAAAATTCAAACTTATTGCCAAAGCTTGTGCCCCTAACCACCACGGTATACTGGAAGCATGGCTTTTATATGTGCTGGGAAGTAATGCCTAGACCATGTCTTAGGAGCAGCTCCATAAGTGGATCCCCAAAATACAGATTTTTAAAATAGGAGACTATTTAATCATTACCACTAGCTGCCTGCCCAGATGGGGGTTATCCAGCTGTATAAACATATGGATTCAACTTTTGACCTGATGCTTCTTAAGTATTCAGTCAAGAAATTCCCTCCATAGCTTTATATTAATAATAGTGCATTTAACAACCAGCAAGGGAAAAATCAGGCACAATATAAGTCTTATTGATTAAGTACTTTATACAAACTGAAATGTGACACAGAAGGTGGAGCGCTAATGTTTACCTTTAGATACTTAAAACAGTTGCTTGTGTGCACAGATGCCTATTTCTGCACCCCATGAGAGACTGGCATTGGACCCACATAACTAAAATTGGAAACGACTGTGGGTAATATGTTCATAGGTTCATTTGTAAGGAAAGTTACATTGTGCCACCTAGCAAGAAGAGATGCACAGGGCAATGATGGTACTATATATACACCGTGGAATATTATTCATCCACAAAAAAGAATAAAATCCTGTCATTCGAGGCAACATAGATGGAACTGGAGGACATTATGTTAAGTAAAATAAGCCAGGAACAGAAAGGTAAGCACTGCATGTCCTCACTCATATGTGGGATTGAAAAAACAGTTGATCTCATGGAAGTAAAAAGTAGGACAGAGGATACTAGAGGCTTGGAAAGGTAAAGGGAAGTGGGGATAGGACAAAAGTTGTTAAAGGATACAAAATTGCAACCATATAGGAGGATTCAGTTCTGGTGTTCTATACCACTGTAGGATGACTATAGTTAATAATAATTTATAGTGTCAAATAGCTAGAAGGAGGCTATTGAATGGTCCCAACACAAAGAAATGATAAATGTTTGAGAAGATAGATGTACTAATTACCCTGATCTGATCACCACACATTATATGTATCAAAACATCAGTATGTACCCCATGAATATTACAATTATTGTTTGTCAAGTAAAAAAATAAACATCAAAAAAGGCAATGATGGGTGCTAACTTTAAAAAACACATAAGAAGCATTGATCAATTTTTATAAAATGCATTGATATCAGGAGGACATTAAGACATCAAGGAGGGCCAATACAAGCGTTCAAGTTCAGGGACAGAGCACCAATGACAGAAAGAAACTGAAAAGGGAAAAGTATCTTTGGGGAGGAGAAAAGAGGACAAGGAAGGAGTGAAAGATTAGATTATGTTTCCTCAAATCGAGTGGAAAAGATGCTATAAGTTTACTTATTAGTGTATTGCTACACTGTCATGATGCCTCTGTAGGTGGGTAGAGAGGCACTATACCATAGTGAGTAAGAATGTTGGGGCAGGAAGGAGGAAAGAATGTGGGATCTGAAAGCAGTATGCCTCAGATCAAATCTTCGTTCTGTCATTTACTATCTGTGTGACCTTGGGCGAATTATTTTATATTTCTGTAACTAATTTCACTAATCTGTAAAATGGGAACATCAGCAGTATGTACCTTGTAGGGTTGTTATAAGAATTAAATGATGCATGATTTTTTTTTTGTTGCTTTTTTTGACTTCTAGATAGATTCTTGTTATTAGCCCTTTATCGGATGTGTAGAGAGCAAATATTTTCTCCCATTCTGTAGGTTGTCCATTTGCTCTAATGATAGTTTCCTTGGCTGCACAAAAGCTTTTTAATTGGTTTAGGTCCCATTTATTTAATTTCGTAGCTGCTGTGATTGCTTTCAGGGTCTTTTTCATAAATTCTTTGCCTAGGCCAATGTCTGAAAGAGTCTTCCCTACATTTTCTTTTAGCATTCTTAAGGTTCTTACCTTTGGGGGTAGGGGGCTTGGTGGTGGGTAAACTCACAACTAATGGACATGGTGAATGTTTTTGGGGGGGAAGGGCAAGTCTCAAATCATGGTTGGGATGTGGCAAAGTTATAACATGTAACCAAAATGTTTGTACCCCCATAATTTCCTGAAATTAAAAAAAAAGATATAGATAAAAACAGTTTCCAGGAAAAAAAGGATTAAATGATGCATATTAATCACTTAAGGCAGAGTCTAGCACACAGTAAGGGCTTCTTAAGGGATAGCTATTGCTATTTTATGTATTTAGCATGACACTGTCCATGTGTCTGTATCATTGTTAAGCCACAGTAATGTATTTTGATGAGAATTCCTTGAGGGCTGGGCCTGGATGACTTGTCTATTATTGCAAAACGTACTTCTCATGAACTTTTCTTTGAGCTTTGGTGAATGGGTTTTATTTGCCAATAGGGTGAGGACAGAGTTGACTGGTTTGGAAAGGGTTTGATTATTAACATAGAGACTTTCAAGTCAGAAAGCCCTGGGGTTCTTTTGTGGTTGCTTACTTTATTCAGTACCTGAAAAAATAATCCCTACTTCCCTTTTTCCCATCATGCTTTCCCCAACCCCCAATCCAGGACCAAGGTGTATTTTCCTTATACTTCTATTAATACAAGCATTGAGAGGGAGTTAGGGAAGTGGACAACAGGGAGACAGAGAGGGAAGCCACCCTGAGCCTACAATGCTGGCAGGGAGCCAGGATGGCATTGATGACTTCAGCATGAGAAGAAAGCTCTAGTTTTTCTCACTGTTTGATGGCTTTTTGGATGGTCGAAAAATAAAACCCAATCTGTCATGTAACTAACTGCATTCTTTTTAAATGCTTAATTCCACATTTTGTGCAAACCGAATTCCTTATAGTAAATTTAATGTTCATTCCAGATGTTAGTCCTGAAAACAAATAATTTCCTCTGGAGTGGAAGTCCAATCCAGAAAATGGAAATAAAATATTGGCCTGCTATGGCGCTAATAAGTCAGCCTAGGGACCTGACACATCTGATATTTAGCAATTGTAATGATAAAAATGTGTAAAAAGTGTCTAGAGTTGTTTGAACCAGTTGAATGAAAGGCTGAGAGCTCAGCATTAATTGTTTCATTTTATAAATGGAGATGGTGACATTTAAGGCTCATAGGTTCAAAGCTGACTTAGCCTGATAAATGCATGTTGCTTTACTTGTATTCAAAGCTAGCGTGTTAGGTTTAGTTTGGAAATTCCTGTGGTCCAAGGTTGGGGGAGGGTTGCATATAATGGTCAGGCCTCTCAGTTGAGACTGGTTTTCAAGATTCAAATGCTCTTGTTTGCATCGCAGCTCACTGAAAACAAGATTAAACCATAGCTTCCCAAGTTATTATTGACTGGCTACTGAATAGCTGTCAGCAACATACTGGTGGGGTTATATTAAAACAAAGAAAAAAACTTTTATGTTGCTATATTGTGCTTTATAAAAAAGCCTTGTCAGCTAGTGCATGACATTGGGGAACCATACTTACCTTAATGCTTTTGCATTACTTAACAGAGGGTTCCAAGGAACAGTTCAAAAAATACATTCATGCCTTGTTTTTTCAACAAAACATTGATATTGAAATGTCTTTCAAACCCAACATGCTTTATTTTTCTAAAATATTTGAAAGGCTTGTGAAACAATTGGTGTGGGTGGTTAAAAAGCACCAGCAATTACCACAAAAATCCACATTCAGATTGATAAAAGCCCCACTCCTATACCAGTTTTTGGAAGATAAGATTCCTATGTGCCCATGATTCAAAGTTTGGGAATAATACTCCACCCATGTGGGTGTAACTAGAGGCCAGAGGCACTAGGTGTATTGTTGGGGCTGTCTGATCCTTTCAGAATGCTGGTTGATTCAAGAAACACTTGGTTTCACAACGGCATTAATCCCAGAAACCAAATACTTTTGATAGCTAGCCTGAATATAAATTCTATCTTGGAGAAATGATTATTCTCTTGGTATCCTGTATACCCAGGATGCTGGTGCTTTATGCAGTGGTAGCAAAGTATTTTGGAACATATGTGGATAGTGGCTTGTCATGAGCAAAATGATGATATTTCAATATAATGTAGGTCTCCTCTGTTACTGTCTATCAGAGACATCTGTTTTCTTTGAATGCTTAAAATTATCTGATACTATATATTTGTTTACTGGTTTATTATTTTTAATATCCTCTAGTCTTTAAGTCACATGAGGGCAAAGGACTCTATGTTTTGTTCCCCATTGTTTTTCTTAGCACCCAACACAGTGCCTAGCACATAGTAGGTATTCAATAAATATTTATAGAATGAATAATTAAATGAACTGTTTTATAGCAAAGATTCCCTAAGGAGTTGCCTTGCCAAACATCTTTGGACCGTATTCTTTGCTCAAATCAATATTTACTTAAAACATCTCAATTGCAGCTCATCTACAATTAAGTTCCTCATTATTTTAGCCCCTGTCAGATCAGGGTGACTCCTCTATGACTGACTAGTATGCCTGTTTGTTGAATATATCTTTAAACAATAATCATATGAGTCGGTAATCTCCTTTCAAACATCACCTTCAGAGAGTCAAACAGCAGAGAATAATATATTATTGTATTATTTCTTCAGGTCCTCATCGTATCTTTGGCTCTAGCTATATTCTGCAACTTGATCACACATGCGATTCACAAGGCATAGCTCTGAGTACTTGTGACTGTCCTTATAGAGCAATGATTTTCTATCAATGAAGTTACTTAGTCATTTGTTCAATTAATTAAATTAATTGTGTATTTTAAAAATGTTTTTTCTCATACTGTTATCAGACTGATTTGTCTAAAACAGAAATCAGAAATCAAATTGTCACTTTATTCAAAAAACCATCATTTTGGCTTCCCACCATATACAAAATAAAGCTTCAACTTCTTAGTGTGGCATATGTGCTAGAAAAATCCATTTTCTCTTCTTGCAGGTGTACGTTCTCTCCTGCTCTGTGCCCAGGGAGGCTGACTCCATATGGACTGCAGGAATAGACTCCCTTGCCCTTTGGCTTCCAGTTGGGTTTGGCCAATGGAGGCTTCAGCAGGACATTGGAGAGGGTGCTGAGAGTATAGCTGGGATATTTATTCCCCGGGCTCGTTCTCTGTCAGATTGCTGTAGTTTGTCTGCATCCTTTTATTGAATATTGCAACTCCTGATAGGCCTTCTTCATCAAAATGTAGGGGTAGTAACCACCTGCTATTATTTGCCCCAGAGTATTGTACCCCTTGTTGCTTGTCCTAAATCCTGCACAGCACCTTTGCAAGGAGTTATTTTACTGAACTCTCCTCAAATTACCCAATATGACTGTACCATCACTTAGCTGCCTGGACTCTGACTATTATGTCATATGATGGCCCTTTTAATCCATTCATTGTCTACCTATCTTTCCTAGCTACTACTCCTCTTGCACTGTATATTCCAGCAGTGTCAAAGTACCTGCAGTTCCTAGAAGGTTGGAGTGTGCTCCTGTACCTCTGCAAATTCTGTTCCCTCTGCCTGGAATATTCATCCTTCTGCTAGTCCACATAGAATTCTCCAACTACATGACAGACTTAACTCAAAAGTTTTCCTGGTGCCCCTGTTCCAGGTAGGTCAGGCTGAATTGATCACTGTGACACTGCTTGTAATAATAAATGTATTATTATGATTATCTATCTTCATGTCTATCACTACTGCTAGATGGTGAATTGCTTGGGAATAGGAACTCTGCATTATTTGTCTCTGCAACCCCAGAGCTAAACATAGTGTCTTGTATATTATGTCTATTCAATCAAAGAGTACTGAGTATTGAATGAGTATATGCTCCATACTGGTTCCTCCTAAAAGTCAAGAAAATAATAGAATAGAAGAAAAATCAGAAAATAATGGAAATCAGAAGATAAAGCTTTTTGATGAAGTACCTTTTCCATATTGTATTTGTTTCTACATATGTGTACTGCCATCTTCTTTGGATAGAGAAGACCTATATATACCCTTTACTCTATGCATCCCCTTGTGGCCATTGTGATCCTTCCACTGGGGCTTTGCTGCCTTGACCATAAAAAATGAACACAAAACAATAAAATGTAAATTTTACTTTTTCATATGATAGTTTTTATTGCATTGCTCATAGAGTACAAGTGAAAATTCTGCCAGCTGTTAAGGATATCTATTTAACTCAGGAACTGGAGAAATAAATTCAAGATAGTATTAAGATCTCACTGAATGGACCATTATATAGGCTCAGGTCAATAGACCATTTATCACATGAAGCCTACAAGACCCCACTCTAACTGATAGATCCCCAGGTATTGCTGTTAACTAAAAGTCAGTGTCCAGAAATCCCTAAAAGGTTTGGATATTTAACATCCAGTGCACAGTTATTCATTAAATGGCCAAGCTTCCTTTAAAGAAGGCTTAAAGAATAATTCAAGTAACTATTTATGCTATTGTTTCTATGGTAGAATTGTGTATTCAGGAAAACCGTCATTCAAAAACAAAGGTAGAGAGGACCTACACTCTTTATTCTGTGTGTTTCATTGTGACCCTATCACTGGGGCTTTGCGACTTTGACAGTCAAAAAATAAAACAAAACAATAAAACCTCTTTTATTGAATTTCTTTATGGCTTAAAGAAATGAAATAGACATATCATAAAGAATACTTTCATTCAAATTCATCCAAAGTGGATATATGCTTTCTTGCTGTCTTTTATCTTAGAATGGAGTGGAAAGTATGGAGCTGAGGCCAAAAGGAGGCCTTAATTTAATGGTCTCTAAATTTGTTATGCATCCAGAGTATCCGATGACTTTGCTAAAGTGTACACTTGCAGGTAATACTTCCTTTCCTCTCTAACTGAGACTCTGAAGAGTAATTCTGAAGTGGAGATTGATAAACTGCATATTTAACATGCAATTCCGATGATTCTGGTAAGAGTTGTGCTAGGGCCACACTGTCAGAAACACTGACTTAGATAAAGAGCAGGTAAGGATAGGCAGAAAAATCCAGAGTAGCCTTTTGACAAGTGAGGCTCTGTTGGTTTTATCTGGGCCCTGGGATCATCTAGTCCTGTAGCTGAATCTTTGGTCATGCCACATTGGAATTGTTCCTATCATCCATTACCTGTCCTTTGTCCCTCCACCTCAGGGCCTAGCTTCCTCTGGATCCCCAACTGATGACTACACAATCTAATCAATAATCCTTGTTGTTGGGAGACTCCTGGAGAGAAGATATAAAAAAAGTTACCCAAATTTCTTCAGGACTCACCAGCTTGAGGATAAAAATGGTGGGGGGCATGTCACATATCATAAACCTACAACTCTGTTGGCTTATACTTCTTAATTAATGCTAGACATCTAACCACCTCTTCTCCACTCTCCCCTACTCTGACTCCATCTTTCTCCAAAATATCAATCATTTATTTCTGAAAGCAAAGCATTATGGAATGTCTTACAGTCTTCATTAAGTGGAAGCCATTCTCCATTACTTAGAAAAATGGGAAGATTTATTTTTTTCCTCATTTGAACTCTATGTTGTCACTATAGCACCAAAATAACACTACCTGGGTCTACATTTCTCAAAAGACCTTCATGAAAACAGAGTCTCAGTTTCTGCCTGTATCTCTTTCTCCATCCCTTCTCACATGCAGATCTTAGACATGAGTCTATACTGCCAGACATGGGAACTGATATGCCATGCATCTCACCCTTCCTCTCCTTTTCCCTGCTCCCAGGACCTCTTTCTCCCATTCAGAAGAGTCCAGTGCAAATGGAGAACTATGATAACATACCCTGCATATTCATTAGTTCATCAATTGTACTTGGACTTTTGGCATGTCTGAAGATCAGCTTTTTGGAGGTGACCTCCTTGCATCATACAGCCTCGTCTAACCCCAGCAAATAATCTTTGTGAATTTGAAGAGTAATATCAGCAAAAAGAACCTAGGTTTATCCTCTAATGCATGCACTTTAATTTAGGATATTTCAAGGCAAGTTTGGCAGGAGGGGATACGGCAGGTAGCTAGGGAGATTGATATGAGCAGGTAGCAGTCTTATGATTTTGCTCCAGTCACTCCACCAACCACACTATATAGGCAGGCAATTTTAGGAATTAAAAGAAATTGATTGAAGTGTGACACCAAGGTAGAAGTCCCCTTCGTTAGGTTTTTAAAAGGAGAGTATACCCTAAAAATCTAAGTCTGTGGCTGTAAACATGAAGTGTTAATATTTAAAGGCATAGAAATCAATAAATGGATGCTGAATTAAGTACTTGTGGTAGGCTGAATAATGCCCCTCCCCAGATGTCCATGTCCTAATCTCCCAAAACCTATGACCATGTTACCTTACATGGCAAAAGGGACTTTGCAGATGTGATTAAGTTAAAGCTCTTCAGATGGGGAGATTATACTGGATTATTGTTGTCCTGGATTATTTGAGTGGGCCCAAGGTAATCACAAGTGTGATTGTAAGAGGGAGGCAGGAGGTCAGAGTGAGTAATAGGAGAAGTGATGACAGAAGGAAGAGGTTGGAATATATATGGCCTCTAGAAGCTGGAAAAGACAAGGAAACCAATTCTCTCTTGGGTCCTCCAGAAAGAATCTAGGCCTGTCAATCCATTGATTTTGGCCCAGTGACACCTATTGTAGACGAGACCTTCAGAACTGTAAGATAATAAATTTGTATTGTTTTAAACCACTAAGTTTGTGGTAAATTGTTACAGCAGCAGTTTGTGACCAGTAAAGCCTTCATTATGTGTCCAGTACAGTGAAACAGGGTGTGGGATAAAAATGTTCTTTCTCCTTATCTCTTCATATTCACTGCTTATTCATCATTCCAGTTTCAGTTCAAATACTACCTCTTTTAGGAAGTCTTCCTTATCCCACATATCTTCACCACTCCTCAACTTGGCTAGCACTTTATCTAAAAGATTTTTATAGTTCTGATGGCTTCTTACATTGTATTATATTAATAGTTATTTTTGTGTTTTCTGAGAGTAGGAGTTACATTTTATAAATTTTGCACTTCATGCATCCACTGCCCCTGATCCGGGCATTCCGCCTTGCACATAGGCAATTCCTGGCAAATATTAGCTGAGTGAGCATTTGGTTAGAAGTAAAACTAACCTAAAACATAATGAGACTAGACATCCTGAATTGGGCTATGTAGTTGTCTTTTGCATCTTAATTATGAGTTTTGGATTTGCACCTGAGTTTTGGGTTTCTCGTGGACAGATTTGAATTTCTGCTTGGAGAAGTTCTGCATTTCACAAAAGGCTTCATCTTATTCTTCTACACAGCCAGTGTTCATAGATGCTGGGGAGAGTTTCATTAGTGTGTTAGAATGTCAGCCACTTGACTGCAGCCCTTCTGGTCTCCTCCTGGTAAGTCCAGTTATGCAACAGGATGAAGTGGTTGCCAGGGGAGGGATGTAGAAATAAGCTAATAAATATTTATTAAGTGCCTAGTGTATGTGAGGCAAACTATTATAAGCATTTTTATAGACTGGTTAGTGCAGAGATATGTAAAGCACAGAACTTGCCCTTAAGGAGCTTACAATCTAGGTGAGAAGACAAAGTTTAGTTAACTTTACCTCAGTATTTATATCTTGTTTTATGTGCTTCTCTACAATAAGGTCATTTAGAAACCCTTCCTTCTCTTACTTTCTGTAGTTGCAGGCAAATTAATTTTTTATGTTTCCAAAAATTCTTACCCTCAATGCAGCTAACATTATGAGTACTCAGATGTTTTAATAAAAACCTATTTCCTTAAAAATAGATGAAGGTTCTAGACCTACATAATAAATCATTACTTACTAAAGCTGACTTCTGTTGTGTTTTTGGTTGTTTTGGGACTTCAGGTGAGAACAAAACAGGGGATATTCAACGTGTAAGTTATACTCCACAACAGAGCTGTTTTAAAAAGAAGATGACAATGGAGTATATGAGATCTTTGGGATGGAGTTTTCACCTATTAGCTTTGATTTTACACTGACTCAACATATTGGAAATTTAAGTTCTTCCTAAGGCTAATTATGATATCGTAAGGCAGGGAATCTTAGTTCACAGAGTCAAGAGAAAGCCCCTCCATTCCACGAGATGGGTCTTTATCTATGCAAATGCAATTGATCACTGTGTTTTGGGTATCCATGAGAGGTCTGTCCTGTTACATTAACAGAATAGTCAATTGTAAGTGATGTTCAAGTGCAGGGGAAACAATAAGGAAGGCAAAGTCTAGAGAATATGTAAAAGTTTTGTGATGAAGATGATGATGATGGTTATCATCACCATTTACTTAAATGCTTTCTCCATGTGTGCTGTTATATATAAGGCACTAGGATGGGCACAGTTAAAAAGGCACAGGTGAATGGACCCCATTCTGTAAGAAAAACCTTGTAATATAGCTGGATCCAAAAGGAATAAAACAGTAAATAACAATATGAAGAATCATATGCCAGAGGTTACATGAAAATTGTCTCTTTAGATTGTAAGTTGAAATATATACAGCTGTATGCCTGATTTGGGGTAGTAAGTCTAAGGCTTTCCTTCTTCACTTTCAACATTACCATACTTCCCTTCCTCAGTCATCTTGGTTTGGATATTCTGGATATGGGGAAAAAAACAAGTCAGCTTCATAGGATTGAGGTAAAGAAAACAAGAAGTAGGTAAATGTGCCCCTGGGAGCCATGCTATAGGGAAGGGTTTAGGCTTTTAGAGATAATTACAGAGTTTAGAATAGTCCAGTGTGGATCTATGGATAATCCACCTGCCCTCGCCATCTCACGGTATCATGGGTGATATTTTCCTTTGTCTCCTTGTTTTTCCTAGTTATGTTTCCACTATGGTTGCTAGGAAAAAGGTACTGTGTTTGAAATCCTATCTAATTCACAATACTTTTTTATTATCAACCACTTTATAATTTCTATTGTAGAATTTCAAAACGTATCAGTAGCTAATAATTTATTTATTCTTCATCTGATATTTATCTATGTCTAATGTATACCAGGAAATATGCTAGGAGCCGAGTATAAAGTGAATAAAACAGGTACTATTCCTGCCCTGGGGGAGCTTACATTCTAATAAGGGATAGATATATTTTAAAAATTGATTCACAGAAAAATATATGATTACAAATTATAATAAGTTCTCTGAAGAGCAAGTAAGCATGCTCTGAGAGTGATGATGGGGGCTGTGGTGCCACTATAGATAGGTTTGCCAGGAAAGGCTATTCTGGGGAAGTGATATTTCAGTTGAGTCCTGCTACAGAGGAATCTGCTATAAAGGAAGGGTAACTGGGCTAGGGGTATTCTAGGCAGAAAAACAACATGTGTGAAGCCTCTGAGGTGGGAACAGCTTGTCATAGTCTAGGACCTGAAGGAAGGCCACTATGACTGCACCAAATAAATGGGGTTTTGTAAAAATGCTAGAGAAATAGACAAGGGCCATATCACATAGGCCCTGGTAAACATAAAAATGTGAATTTCGTCCTAAATGCAGAGAAGGCATTGAAGTATTTTAAGCAAGGGGGTGGCATGATTTATGTTTTAAAAACATCAGTCTCTTTTTTGTATAGAGAATGTAGTGTGGGGAAAAAAAGAGAAAACAGAGATAATTTAAGAGTATTGTAAGATGATGGGAACTTGAACTAGAATGTTTGCAGGAAAGGAGGGACCTATTTAAGAGAGGCAGTTATAATATCTTTGCAAGAAAGGTGGACACTATTCTCCCTTATTTGGGAAGTTGGGACAGAGAAAGTTTGAGGATAGAAGATCAGCTTGATATATCATTCTTTACCAAGCCATATGAATACTGCTATATACTCAGTGCTAAAGCCAAGTTTAGTGAGACTTCAGGATGCTCACCCCAGTGTTAGTTTTGGTTTACTGGGAGGTATATTAATATACACTAGTATATGCTCTGAGAATCCATTGATGTCTGAGAATTTTGAATGTATTTAGTGGATGATAGTAAATATGGTAAAAAAGAATTAATTATTTTGAATTAAGATGGTTTTCTTTTAAATGTTTAGCTAAAAATGACTAATTGTTAATGTTTGACTGATAATCATCCTATTTACTGCCTACAAGTACTCAGATTATTATAAGCTCCATTGGGGGCATCAAAGAGGTATAAGATATTGTTCTAACATTCCCCAAATACTGGCTTATAACAATAGCAATCATTTGTTTTGCTCATAAATATGAGGGTTGCTTGGACTTAGCTAGGCAGTTCTTACTCAGGTCTCTGGCTGTGTTAGACAGGAGGTTATGGTCAGATGACAGCTAGAGTTGGGATTATTTCAAAGATTTCTACACTCTTATGTCCTGTGCTGTGCTGAGAAGATTCAAACAGCTGGAAGTTGGAACAGTTGGGTCACCCAGGCATCTCTCTCTATTTCTATATAATTTCCATGTGGTTTTTCCACATGGTGGTCTAAGGGTATTTGGATTTCTTACATGGTGGCTAAAGACTCCCAGAGTGAGTGTCCCATGAGAAAGCTGCAGAAACCTAGCCTCAGATGTCACCTTTGTCGCATTATGTTTGTTTAGGCAGTGACAAAGTCCCACACAGGTTCAAGAGGAGAGACCTCAGGACCCCATCTCTTAATGGGAGAAATGACAAAGCATTTGTGAACATGGTTTATTATCACTAAAGACATAGTCCCTAATTAAAAAAATTACATTTTAGTTGAACCTGACCAAAAGATGACAGCACTGGAGAGAACTGAGCATATTTTATAAACGCATAATATGTATACTTGGTAACACTTCATTTTCAGGTTTATGCTATATATTTTCAGGCAGTGATTTATGTGATAATTTCTCTGACTAAAGTTGTAGCTCCGGAAGAAAACTGAAGATTATCTAGTTACTGTACTTACCAAACTAATTGGGACAGTTACTTGTGAAGCCATCTGAAGGTGAACCATTTCCAATTCAGTGAGTCGATTGTGTATATTTGGACAATATTTTTGTCACAGTCTATTAGGACAGCCACCATCACCAAATAAAACAGGCATTTACATTATTTAATTTAACTAAAATAAGAAGGTCTAGTGTTATAGATATTTTTCTTTACTAACAAATACATATCATTCTTTTAAAAATAAGCACAAAAGGCATTAAAATTTGAATTGCTTTAAATTTGTGAAATGAGTTTTAATTAAAAAGTCAAACAATTTCAGCCAGGTCCATAAAAGAAACTATGTTATTTAACCCAGAATTCCTCTTTCTATTCCTGTTAATTTATAGTTTGGTAAAGATCAATGAGCATTTCTTCTTTTTCAATTCACAAATAATTTAATAATTGAGAATGAACTAATCCAGGGGGGGACATTATTTCTATACTTTCTGAACTGGTGACTATTGTTTAATACAAAACAAAAATAAACAAACAACAAACACTTGGAATATTTTTGTAATTTATGATAACTCTAGGCACAGAGAGGACATCTGTTAGTGGATAACTTTCTTAAAAACCTCAATAGAGAATATATTTTTGAAAAGCTCTGTATTAGTTTTGAAATATTATGGAGGGATGGTTGCTTGATATTATGTTAGAATAAATTCTTATTCATCAAGTAAGAATTGATCTCAGTGGCTGGGTGCGGTGGCTCAAGCCTGTAATCTTAGCACTCTGGGAGGCCGAAGCAGGTGGATCGTTTGAGCTCAGGAGTTCGCGACCACCCTGAGCAAGAGTGAGTCCCTGTCTCTACTGAAAAAATAGAAAGAAATTAGCTGCACAACTAAAAATATATAAAAATAAATTAGCCAGGCATGGTGGTGCATGCCTGTAGTCCCAGCTACTCAGGAGGCCGAGGCAGGAGGATCACTTGAGCCCAGGAGTCTGAGGTTGCTGTGAGTTAGGCTGATACCACGGCACTCTAGCCTGGGCAACAGAGTGAGACTCTGTCTCAAAAAAAATTGAATTTACCTTAGTGAAGAAGATTAAGAATATTATCAAGAAAATAATCTAGATTTGGTGTCTGGTCTGCTGTGATCTCCAAAATGTTTCTTTAAAAAGGTATGTAAATTTATTATTTCAAGGCCATTTGATTTGAAGCTTTACTCCCTATTCCAGGAGAGCATTTTGAGTCAAACATATCTTAACTTAAAGCTATCTATAAATATTTTACAAGAATAATTTTAATAAGACTACAATTTTCATTTTAAAATCATCTTTTAAAAACACCCTGTTTTGAATGTCCAAAGAGCAAGCCTGATGTGGTTACTGCATTAATAGTGATAATAACATGTAAGTTCATCTGTGCAGAACTATGCTTATTGCAATTTAATTTTGAGTGCCCCTCCCTCAAGATATAGAAGAGAAAGTTATTTAACCCTTAAAGGAGGTTGAAAATCTCATGAGAGCGTCTCTTTAGAAGTCATTATGAGATGGCAGAGTATGTTGAAATCCATGTAGAATGCTCTGTGGGTAGGCCAAATATATTTATTACTGCCCAGTGACAACTGGGCTTCATTTCTCAGAACTTACTCTGCTGCTAATGGTAAGATGATGCTTGGGGGCCATTGCATTATGGAGAATGAATGCAAGCTTATGCCTTTTTCTTTTTATATTGAACTGTCCAACACAATGTTTTTGGAAACTAAGAAACAAATTCTTATTAACATATTAAATATGAAATATGAGAGAACATGGAAAAGTTGATTCATTATGCTGGATTTTGAGATCTGGAGAAAGCTATTTGTTATTTGGCATTCAGACTAAAACAAATGAAAATGCTGGCAGCCACTTTATCTTCTGAATATTTAATCTCATTCAAAATTTGAACTATTTATAGACAATTTCCAGGTATATAGCACAGCTTTAACCTTAAACAGTAGTATAAACAACATTATAAATCAAAAGGATAGAGCCTAAAAAAATAAAATCCATAAGTAGCTATTTATATATTACTTTTTGTTAGTTTCAACAAATATGAATTTTATCCATAATACTTCCTTCATTTCAGCCACCAAAGAAATCCAGCTAAATCCAGCTATCTCTTAGCCAGAGCCATTGCAACAGGAGCTGAGACAATTTTAGGGTGAGGCATCTCAAGTGAAGAATAGAAGTTATGCAGTTAAAGGAATATAGATTCCAGCTTATGTCCTGTTCTTCAGCCTGGAGGTTAGCCAGGATATTATCTCTTTGCTTCTCTTCCTAAAAATCTTCCGTGAGATTTTAAGTGACCCATAAAGTTCAGCTCTTTTTGCTCTACATCTTATTGAAAACCAGTACCATAGCCCCCAATGGGTTGAAATTTCCTAGTCTGTGTATGCTGAGATGAGCACTATCATCTTGATCTTGGCTGAGTAAAGAGTTAATTTGCATTGCAGGGGGGAAAGTTGGAAACTGGCTCCCTGGGGCCTCGAATGTAAGGAGGTAGAGAGCCCATCACTACATTTTACTTCTGAACTGTGATTTATTCAATATGTCCAGAGACTTTTTTAAATGAACTGGAGGTTTCAATAAAGGCCTTGCCTTTAAGATATATAACCTGTGATTAAAAATAACCCCAGCTCAAAGCAGGAGAGTGACCTTTGCAAAAGCAGTAATGGGATATTTTGGTTCTTTTTACCATGCAGAAATAGGTCTATATAATCCTGAAATGGAGTAGAGAAAAAAATAGGTGGCAATTAAGGAGAACTCAATCAGTACTGGATGTGCTTCAGATATTTATCTTTAAAATGAATATATTAATATGTGCAGAACACCTGGAGTGTTTATGTAAATTACAGAGGTGCAACATATAATGGTCATGTGTGATGACATATTGATCTATGTAAATCTGAATGTACACTGTGTACTGATTGGAAAAAATGTGCATTTTGCTAGATTTTCCCAGTGTGTATTCTCTTTGGGAGTTGGCCTGAAGACATTAATGTCACTTTTCTCAAATGATTATATTTCTACTGGGAGTAGCTTTAGCATTAGAAACTCTTGGTTCTTTGATTTTCAGCAAGATAGATGTTAGGCTTGAAATCCCCTTAAAAGACCCTAGAAGTTTCCTTTTTTCCTTCAGGGGTCTGGAGCAGCTTGGAGCTTTTACATATTGCTTCAGGAATGACCTCAAAGAGTTAAAGGACTAAGTGCAATTTTATTAGAACTGCTTACTTACTGCAACAGGGAATATGATCAATTCAATAGCTAATTGTTATTTGAATTTTCTTCCTTTCCCCCGCAATTGATAATTAAAAAAGAGAGTTAGGGTGTATATACTTTATACAATATTTTATCTTATTTCCCCAAAATGTTTGCCTCTTTATACTTTCAGCTCCCCAGATAAAGTGTGTTTTGATGAAGGGTAGACCTAGGTGAAGCAGTAGCTCTCATCAGCTGCTTGACATAAATTATGTTTCCAACTATTTCAAAAGGGGAAAAAAATGGAAAAGGCTGTGAAGGGCCCTGGGTAGCAGGTAAGTGCACTTGAGACAGATGTGTTGGAGAAGTTGCTTCTAATACACAAATCCATCCTTAGCAATTGCCTAGTGGTAGGGTGGGGTGGGGGTCTTATTTCTCTCTTTGTAGTGAGGTGTCAGGGACGATGTTGCCAGGCAGTAAACTCACTTGTGCACTGAGTTTAGAATGGCGTGCTATGTTTGTTAATGCCACTGCTTCCTTTTCAACTGCCTTCCCACCTTTGTTGGGCAGAGCTTCTAACTGTTGCTGGAATGCCAAGCAACACAACAAATGATCTGCCAGTGTTTTCCTGTTAGTCCTGTGTAGTGAGGATTTTGCTGATGGATTAGGCCCCAGAAAGTATTAGAAAAGCAGCTTTTTTTTCCCCTTCTGAATTCTCATAGCACTTTGTACTTCTTTCTAGTAGAGCAGCTCTTGTGCTGTATTGTAATTATATGTGTCTGCCTTTCCCAGTGGACTGTGAGTACCTTGATAGCAGGGTCTTTGCCTTACTTATCTTTGTATCCAGGGTCTAGCACAGTTTCTGGTACATAGTAAAAATTCAATAAATGCTTGTGGACTGAATGAAGGAATGAATAATAAAAATGTTAATTAAGGCTCTGAGGCCAGAGACCATGACTCCATCACTCTTAAGACTACTAGTTGTTTCGTGATACTTGACTTACTGGAGGTTAAGACAGTACTTCTATGACTGGGCATCCATGTTTTGTTCTGCATGACAGGAAGGTATCAGTGTCCTCTTTCTTTGGAGAAGGTGGTTGTTTCCAGGCAGTCATTTTCTCCAAATTTACCAAAGTGTAAACATAGCAACCTCAATCTCTCATTCACTTGAACCATCACAATATTTTCTGTATCTGTGTGAGTCCTTGATTAAGGTCTGCATCCTCCACCAGACTGTGAGTCCAATGATGGAGTTTAAATACATATGATTTTGCTCCCCTTCACATCCCCAGGATTTAGCATTGTGTCTGACAGAGAGTAAGTACTCCATAAATGAATGAATAAATGTCTGGAAACACTAAGATGGTTTTCCTTATTCATGCAGGTGTTTTTTTTTCCTTTTCTGGAATAAGCAAATATATGTACATCAGTGGTCTCAATATTAAGCTGAAAACTTTCTTCAGGTTCCAGTGTAACATTTGAGTACCTGGGCTATTGTAATTATTTGACCAAAATAATAAAAGAATGCCCATCTCCAAAGGTAACGTGTTGACTTTTAAAGTGCCCAAGTTTGGAAAACTCTGCAGTTTTGATCTCAATGGAGCCTCTGTTAATTTTTAAAGGAGTGAGTGTTTAGCTGCTGCAAAACTTCTCTCAAGGGGAAAGGCCTTTAGAGTGACACTCGGTAATTTAGCCATTAAGGTTAATGTTCATCTTCTCTCTGTCTATTGAAACTTCTAGGGTAGGCAGTGCAAATAGCTTATCAGGTAGTTTTAAAGGTCATGTGCAAAAGGAAAAAAATACTACACTGCTCATGGAAATGTCCTTACTAATCAGTGCCTGCTTATGGGAGGAGGGGGCTGAGGGACTCTCTCAGCTCATCTATCTTGTCTTTTCCTCTGGGTCACTAAGTGACAGATTTTCAGTTGGTAGCAGCCCAGCCAGGAAGGTAGCTAGCTATGCACATCTCTGCTTTCTACATTTAGTGAAGTCAGTAAGTTTTTAAAAAATAACTTTAACTTTCTCTTTTCCTCTTCAGCCTCTGTACTCTACCTCTGGGGCGAGCCTGACAGAGATAGAAACAAAGAATAGACTTCTTTGTTGACAGCCTGCAGCACTGGTCAAACCCACCTCTCATAGAAGGAGTCAGAAAAAGGATGGTGGGATGCTCAGTCTTTTCCCCTGCTGTTACTTTTCATTTCAGCCCATGACAAAGCCATGCCTCTGTCATGTCTCTGGCCTGCTTCAACCCTCTATGGAATGCATGAATTGAGCCCTGTCCAGTCAGGTCTGACCACATCATGAATCCCTTATAAGTGGATCCAGAGCTCCTCAAGGACAACAAAAACATAATCCACTACTCCAGATCCCAGCTGAAACCACTGATTTAGCTTCCTTTGAGACTTCATCGAGTTATTGGTCTTTTTCTTTCTTCTGCTTTCTCTAAGCAGTAAAAAGTATGGGTTGCAGCTGCTTGGGAGATGAAGGAAAACCTAGAGTTTTTAAAAATGGTAGCTCTGAGGCAGGCATTTAAGAGTGACTCTAATAGCTCTTTCAGAAGAGTGAACTGTACCTTCAGGCTTAATGCGGTCACCCATTGAGAGAGAAATCACAGGATGGGTCTGCAATAATGATAAAATGAAGAATGCATTCCTCTGCAGTGCATCCAATAGCTGCTTTGCATATGGATTCAGTATTAAGATAAGAGTCTGCTTTGCATTCTGTTTTATTATCTGCTTCTATGAATATAGCAGCAGGTTTGGGGGATTATATTTTAAAGTAAAAGTTATATTTTCAAAATCCTATTGAAGACTACATCTACTCTGTCTATCTCTGTCTTGTCCCTCTCTTCTTCCCTGAGTCATTGTTGGGAATTCTTTGAAATGAAGGAGAATTTTGTTGTTGTTGTTGTTCCTATATTCAACTGATATTTGTTTTCTAGAACTCTGGTCTTTCATTTTTACATTTGAATGGGAAATTTTTGGCAGGCGTTTATGAGCGACACCAGAGAAGTACTAGAGATGGCTCAGCAGACTAATTTCCAAAGATTCATCTCAGAGGAGAATGTAGTTTTGTTTGAGCTTTTATTTTATCTTGCAAAAATGAATTCCACATCTCATGGCTATAGATTTGTTTTTGAGGTGATGACCAGTGTAGGTACACCAGGGCTTCTGTCATGCCATTTAATTTTGAACATCAAGCAGGGTGGAAGGCCTGAAGATTGGAAATATCAAAGGAATAAAGAATTGAAGTTTTGATTAAACTTTAGGTTCCAAAGTTAGCTTTCATTACCAACATGAATTTTATGTTTGGAAACACAAGGGTGAGTTCTTTATCCCCACAGAGTCTTGCAAATGGCATTCTCAAGTATGTCAGCCATAATCATAATAATAGCTACCATGATTTACACATCTGTGGTATGGTAGACATTATATATATATACACACATAGATATACACACACACACACAATTTCTAATTGTAATAGTCACATAGCTCTGCAAGATATATATATATAAATTTCTGTATAAATTATATCTAATGCATATTTGTGTAAAATATCCCTTTTATAGATGAGGAGATTAAGGTTTAGCAAGGTTAAGCTACTAAGCCAGTGTTGCCTAGTTAGTAAGTGGTTGAATTGTTGCTCTCCAAGTCTACGATTTTTCCACTACACATGACTGCATTTCATATGGTTGAGTGAGAGGATTCAAAAGGTCACTTTGTCCTTCAGTTACCAATACCCTTTCCCCATATGCCATGCAGGATTGGCTTCAGGGAAACTGGAAATAGTTCCATGAATATGGGGATTATTCCAGGACTTTTGAATTTTTGGAAAACTGAATAATTTTCTAGGATATGTCATCTTTTAGAGTCAAAATTTAATATCAAATTTGGATCCCATACTGTAAAGATACTCCTGAATAACTATGGAACAAACATAACCACAAGGTGGTAATTTAAGGATCAGCTCTTTTGGGATCTTAATATAAGAAGAGTCTCCTTATTTGCCCCCAAATCTAGGCTGTGTGCCCCTGTACCTCTATCCAAGGAGTAAAACGCCATCAGTCTTCCAGAATAAGTTATAGAAGAAAGCTAAAGGCCATAAAGCCAAACATTTTCCTCTGAAATTACTAATGAGACTAGTCTTTCTAATATGAATATTGTAATGGGATCTGTACAACAAAGGTAACTTTAAATGTTATTGCAAATATCAAATCAGTGTATTTTTTAAATAAATTTTGACATGGAAGGCACATAGTTTAAGTCACATACTAGAAAGTGGGGGCCAGTTGATTGAATTTACCTCTGATATTCAGGGATGATGTTGATTCTAAAGTAAACAGTTAAGAAATACAAATTAGATAATACCACACAATACCTCAAACCCCTGAATTGCATCAATTTTAATTAATTGGATTTATTGAGATACAATTTATAGTAGTAAAATGTACTAATATTAAGTGTAAAATTTGATGAGTTTTGACAAATACGTACAGTCATGTAACTACCACCATGATTAAAATGTAGATCATTTTTATCAACTCAGAACGTTCCATCATGCCACTTTGCAGTGAATTCCTTACTCTTACCATGGACCACTGCTTTCTGTCACTGTGAATTTATGACACTTCTTTTCTAGAATTGCACATAAATAGAATCATACAATATAGTCTTTTTTGTATTTTTCCATATAAGTTGTTACAGGTATCAGTACTTTGTTCCTTTTATTGCTGAATAGTATTTCATTATATAAATATAACATAATTTGTTTATCTATTCACCAGTTGATGGGCACTTGGGTTTTTTCCAGTTTTTGGCTGCTATGACTAATGCTGCTATGAACATTTGTGTGCAATTTTTGGTATACACATGCATTTTATATGTTTTCATTTTTCTTGGTTATATAACTGGGAGTGGAATAGCTGGATCAAATAATAAGTGTATGTTTAACATGATAAGATCTATCAGTTTATTTCCCAAAGTTGTATGATTTTATATCAACACAAGCAATTTGAGAGTTTCAGTTGCTCTACACCCTAACCAACACTTGGTATTGTCAGTCTTTTTCCTTTTAACCTTTTTAGTGGGTGTGTAATATGTCACCGTGATTTTAATTTTTACTTTCTCTAATTAATGATGTTGAACATTACTTGTGTGCTTCTTTTGCCATTTTTATATTCCTTGGAGATATGTTTATTCAAATCTTTTGTCCATTTCCTTATTGAGTCATCTTCTTCTTACTGAATTGTAAGAATTATTTATAAATTTTGCATACAAGTCCTTTGTCAGATAAATGTTTTTGCAAATATTTTTTCTCAGTCTGGGCATGACTTTTCATTTTATTAATAGTGGCTATTGAAGAGTAGACATTTTTAATTCAGGTAAAGTCAGATTTATCATTTTTTTCATTTATAATTTGTGCTTTTTATTTTATATGCAGGAAATCCTTGCCTAATTTAAAGTCTCAAAGAGTTTCTCCTATGGTTTCTTCTAAAAGTTGTACAGCTTTAGGTTTCACATATAGGTACATGACAAATTTCAAGCATATTTTTTGTATGTTGTGATGTAAGAATCAAGAGTAATTTTTATATACAAATATCCAATTTTTCCAGTATAATTTATTTAAAAGAGTACCCTTTCCTTAATTAATTTCCTTGGCGCTTTGTTGAAAATTAATTAACCATATATGTCTGGGGCTATTTGTGGACCCTTATATTCTCTTATTAATATATTGATCTACTTTTCTATATTTTCAGAAATACTAGACTGCCTTGATTATTATAGCTTTTTAGTAAGCTTTGAAATCAAGTAGCAAAATCTAATTTTGTTTTTCTTTTTCTTTTTTTAATTTTTTTTATTTCAGCATATTACAAGGGTACAAATGTTTAGGTTACGTATACTTCCCTTGCCGCACCCGAGTCAGAGCTTCAAGTGTGTCCATCCCCCAGATGGTGTGCACCACACC
>VBSM01000568.1:20910896-20978531 GCA_008086735.1 Cheirogaleus medius | reverse complement strand
TTCCTCTAGAATTCTAATAGTTTCACACATAAGGTTCAAGTCTGTTACCCAGCAGGAGTTGATTTATATGAGAGGAGAAATGTGTGGGTCCTGTTTCAGTCTTCTACATGTGGCTATCCAGTTTTCCCAGCACCATTTATTGAATAAGGATTCTTCTCCCCAGTGTATGTTTTTGTCTGCTTTGTCAAAGATTAGATGGCTATATGAGATGGTCATATATCTGGGTTTTCTGTCCTCTTCCACTGGTCAATATCCCTGTTCTTGTGCCATTCACAAGCTGTTTTAATTACTATAGCCTTGTAGTATAGTTCGAAGTCTGGTAAATTGATACCTCCCATTTTGTTTTTATTGCCTAGGATGGCTTTTGCCATACACAGTATTCTCTGGTTCCATACAAAGTATAAAAATATTTTTTCTATATCTGTGAAGAATGATGATGGTATTGCATTGGCTGTGTAGGTCACTTTGGGTAGTATAGACATTTTAACAATGTTGATTCTACCAACCCATGATCATTGTATGTTCTTCCACCTGTTTACATCCTCTGCTATTTCCTTCTTCAGTGTTTCATAGTTCTCCCTGTAGAGGTCTTTTACCTCCTTAAATATATTCCTAGGTACTTTATTTTCTTTGTTGCTATTTTGAAGGGAATTGAGTCTTTTATTTGGTTCTCACTTTGACTGCTTTTGGAGTATATAAATGCCTCTGATTTGTGTGTATTGATTTTGTATCCTGAGACTTTATTAAATACATTTATCAATTCAAGGAGTCTCTTGGTTGAATCCTTGGGGTTTTCTAGGTATAATATCATGTCATCAGCTAAGAGTGAGGGTTTGATCTCTTTTGCTCCCATTTGGATGCCCTTAATTACTCTCTTGTCTGATTGCTGTAGCAAGGAGTTCCAGCACTGTGTTGAAAAGAAGTGGAGATAGTAGGCAACCTTGCCTTGTTCCAGTTCTAAGTGGGAACGCTTTGAATTTTTCTACATTCAGTATAATGTTGGCTGTGGGTTTGTCATATATGGCTTGTATCATTTTTGGGTAAGCTCTGTCTATGCCTATTTTGTTAAGCGTTCTTATCATAAAAGGGTGCTGAATTTTTTCAAATGCTTTTTCTGCATCTATTGAGAGGATCATATGGTCTTTGTTTTTGCTTCTGTTTATATGGTGAATTACATTTATAGATTTGCGTATGTTGAACCATCCCTGCATCTCTGGGATGAAGCCCACTTGGTTGTGATGGATTATTTTCTTGATAAGCACCTAGATTCCAATAGCTAGAATTTTGTTGAGAATTTTTGCATCTATATATTCATAAGGGATATTGGTCTGTAGTTTTCTTTTTTTGTTGCATCCTTTCCTGGTTTTGGTATCAGGGTTATGTTGGCTTCATAAAATGTGTTGGGGAGGTTTCCATCATTCTCAGTGTTATGAAATAGTTTCTGCAGGAGAAGCACCAGATCTTATTTGTAGGTGTGGTAAAATTCGAGCGTGAAACCATCTGGTCTGGAACTTTTCTTTTTAGGAAGCATTTTATTGTTGTTTCAATTTCAGTACTTGAAATGGTCTGTTCAGGAATTCTATTTCTTCCTGGTTGAGCCTAGGGAGGCTGTGTGTTTTTAAGAATTTGTCCATTTCCTCCACATTTTCCAGTTTGTGTGCATAAAGGTTTTTGTAGTATTCATAAATTATATCTTGTATCTCTGTGGCATCAGTTGTAATTTCTCCTTTATTGTTCCTGATGGAGCTTATTAGATATTTTTCTTTTCTGTGTTTCATTAGTCTAGGTAAAGGTGTGTCAATTTTGTTTATTTTTTCAAAGAACTAACTTTTTGTGTTAATAATCTTCCATATAGTTTCCCTGTTGTCAATTTCATTTAGTTCTGATTTGATCTTAATGATTTCACTTCTTCTACTGGATTTGGAGTTGGTCTGTTCTTCTTTTCCCAGCTCTTTGAGTCAATTCATTAGGTTTTCTATTTGTGATCTTTTCCACTTTTGGATATAGGCATTTATGGAAATAAACATTCCTCTCAGGACTGCTTTAGCTATGTCCCACAGATTTTGATAACTTGTGTCTCCTTTGTCATTTAGTTCAAAGAATCTTTTGATTTCCATCTTTATTTCCTCATTTTTGAAGTGATCATTCAGCAGAAGGTCGTTTAATTTCCATGACTTTGTGTAGAAATGAGAGTTCCTTTTAGTATTTATTTCCACTTTTATTCCACTGTGGTCTGAAAAGATACATGATATAATTTCTATTTTTTGAGACATGATTTGTGTCCTAGGATATGGTCAATCTTAGAGAATGACCCATGAGCTGATGAGAAGAATGTATATTCAGTGGTTTTGGGGTAGAATGTCCTGTAAATGTCATTCAGGCCCATTTGTTCTAGAGCTTTGTTTAAGTCCATTATTTCTTTGTTAATTTTCTGTTTGGAGGATCTGTCTTGTGCTATCAGTGGGGTGTTAAAGTCTCCGGCTATTATGGTGTTGTTATTTATCCATTTGTTTAGGTCAAGTAGAGTTCGCTCTATGAATCTGGGTGCACCTAAGTTTGGTGCATACATATTTAGAATTATTATGTCTTCTTGTTGAACTGTGCCCTTCACCATTAGATAGTGACCCTTTTCGTCTTTTATTACTTTTTTTGGTTGAAAAACTAAGTTATCTGAAATCAAAACTGCCATGTCAGCCTACTTTTGGTTTCCGTTTGCTTGAAATCTAGTTCTCCACCCCTTTACCTTTAGTCTAAATGCATCCTTGCAAGTTAGATATGTTTCCTGAAGGCAGCAGATACTAGGCTTATCTTTTTTATCCATTCGGCCAGCCTATGTCTCTTGAATGGGGAGTTCAAGCCATTTACATTTATTGAGAGAACTGATAGTTGGGGCAGATTTCTGTTCCTTCTGATGGGTTGGACATTGTTGCTTTGTTTTCTCTCTCGACCCATTGTGGTATCTGGCCTTTGATCTTTAGCTTTTGAGTAGATTTACATTTGTGAGTGTTTATTGTGCTGATCTGTGGGTAACACTGTTTTGAGTACTTCCTGGAGGGCTGGTCTTGTCTTGGTGAATTCCCTCAGTCTTTGCTTATCTGAGAATGTCTTTATTTCTCCTTCATATACAAAACTTAGTTTTGAAGTGAACAAAATTCCTGGCTGGGCATTATTCTGTTTCAGAAGAGTGAGAATGGGGCCCCAGCCTCTCCTTGCTTGTAAGGTTTCTGTAGAGAAGTCTGGCGTTATTTGGATTGGCTTTCCTTTGTATGTCACTTGCTTCTTATACCTTACATATCATAGAAGGGCCTCTTTAGTTGATATTTTGGTCAGTCCGATGACTGCATGTCATAGTGTCTATTGGCATTGTTTGCATTGAATCTCCCACGGTTCCTTTGAGCTTCTTGTACTTTGATATCAAGATTTTTAGCAAGGCCTGGGAAATTTTTCTCTATCATATCTTCACATAGCTTATCCAACCCTTTTGTGTTTTCTTCTTCCCCTTCTGGAATCCCTATAACCCTCATATTAGGTTTCTTCACATAATCCCACATTTCTTGTAGACTTTGCTCTTTTCTGTTATTTCTCTGCTCTATTTCTGTGACTGACTTATTTAATTGGCATGTGTTATCTTCAATCTCTGAGATTCTTTCTTCTGTTTGATCTACCTTGTTCTTGAGCCTTTCCACTGTGTTTTGTAGTTTCCTGAATAGATTCTTCATTTCCAGGAGTTCGGTTTGATTTTTCTTTATTATTTCAATTTCTTTAGTGAATTTTTCTTCCAGATCCTGAAATCTTTTTGTGGTTTCTTTGTGTTGGTTATCTATTTTTTCTTGCAAGTCATTGAATTTTCTTAAAATCCATGTTTGAAATTCTTCTGTCAATTTAGTGGTCTGATTTTGGTTGATGTCCATTTCTAAGGGGCTGGTGTTCCTGTTTTGGGGTGTGCTTTCTGTTTGAGTCTTCATATTTCCAGAGTTCTTTTGCTGATTTCTTCCCATCTGGATCAGTTGTTGCTTCTTTACTTTAGATTTTCATTTGGATAATGACATACCCTCTTTAGTCTCTGAGCCAGTATGTGGTGTTTGTGGGTGAGATTCGACCACACCCTGTATGATGAGTCAGTAGATGCCGTAAAAGTGTGTCCAGAATGACCTCCGTGTCAGTAGGTGGTGCTTTCTGGGAGGAGCAGTCTTCGGTGTTGTTTTGGGGTCCTGTCACTTTCTCTTGTTCCTCTGGAGTGGCACTCTAGTGCCTTGGGTGGTGGGTGGGGCCCTGGGACTTCCTGGTGTGTCCTTATTCTCCACCTCAGTGAGGGCTGGCCTGGGAGTGAGTCTGGGCAGAGCTGGGTTTGGTAAGCCTGCCCTCAAGCACCACAAATGCTGTTAGCAGGGGTCAGAGGTCTTTTCTTTGCTTCTGGGCAAAGCTGTCAGGGAGGGGCTGGAATGGCCCCACTCAGCCGGAAAGTCTGCGTTTGGGGTTGGGGCTGTTTGAGAACTGCTTTCAGGAGTAGGCCTTGCTCCTTTCCACCCTCCCCAACTCCGCGGCTTCTCCTGGGCGTCTGCCAGCAGGACGGACCTTATGCCAGCAGGTCTCTCCTGGCTGTGATGTGTGCTGGGAGTTTCCCTGTGCAGGATTGCCGCCTGTCTGGGCACATGGCCCCCCCCTTGGGAGGAGGGTTGCCCTCAAGCACGGTGATCTGCCCCTGAAGGCACACACACCTTAGTAGGCTCCTTCACGAATGTCTCTTCTGTGCCCCAGGGCAATTCGAGACCTGGGTGCATGGGATCTGGTCTGCAGGTCTGACCTCTGGGCCCCGGAATTCAATCCCTGACCACAGCAGGGAGAGCAGTGCCAGTAGTAATTCCCCCATGGGGAGCCCAAGCTGGGTCTATGTCTCTGACCCTCAGGATCTCCCCCATTCTCCTGGAGTCACCAGGCCAGCAGCATTTGGGAGGGCAGGTGGGTAAGGAGCTCACCATCTAAGTACCCCTCAGTCAGCTGTATGGCCCAAAAAGGGAAGGTCCCTTTCCCTGGCAATGCCTCCGGCTGGTGGCCATATTGTCTCTCTTGGCGGCCACAGATAGGGAAGGGGGAGGGGAGAATGCAGCAATATGGTGCCTGCCAATCTGCTCGGGTCTGTGCAAACAGAGGTCCCCCGAGGGAGTTGGGAACCTGGTGCCGCGTCTACTACAGGCTTACTGCTCACTGGCAGGGGCCGGCTCGGGCTGGTGTCCGCAGGTCTCTCCAACTGCTGGGGAGCCCACCAGGAGTCCAAGATGCAAGGGAGGGGAAAGTTAACCGCTCCACCTACCCTTGTCACTGGTCTCCAAGCTTCTCTGGAGCTCTCTTCTTCCAGTTCTCCTCCGCAACCTCCTCCCATGGAGTCTCCCGTAGTCTCAGGTACCCCTCCTTCTGATCCTCATCCAATGTATGCTTGTCTGCTTGCTTATTTCTTCTACTTTCTTCTAAAATCTGTCTTTTTTGCAGAGACACTCTGGCTGGCAGTTTTTCTCGTCTGCCATCTTGCTCCGCCTGGCTTCATGACTCTTACAACCATTCCCCTTTTTATGGTGTTTGTTTGACAGCATCAGAACTTGTGAAAACAGACAATTTTCAAATTTTCATTTATGGTAGTTATTTTCTCTAATGCCACTGCAAACATTGAATTAATGAACACTGAGTCTTTGTCTCTAAGGGAATTACAAGGCTGGGTTCCTTAGAGCCTTTGGCCACAATATTTTTGTCAATGGATCAACACATAATCTTGTCTAAGGTGTATTTATATGTGAAGATGCCTTATTAAATATGAATTGTTGATTCACTAACATTGAACTAACAGCCAATAGTACTATAATGCATGCCTGAACAAAGCTTATTTAACACGTGTATTTCTTTCATAAGGCACATCACAGACTTCTTGAGGTTAGGACCACTAGGCAGCACTTCAGCACTACACTTGGGGGCCATTTTAAACAGTAAAATCACCAACAAAAATCAAAAAAGTAAAAATTATGGCACAATGTACCATGAACTGGGCACTTGTTTATAATATGAGAGCTGAAATAATAAGGCAGAGTGTCACCTTGTTCAAACTCAGTAGGGAACATTGTGTACAATGCGAATTTTTCAGTGCCCTGTGCATGCACATGTGTCTGTGATTAACTGCACAATATCCATGAATATTTATTTTTTGGGTTACAAATAAATTTTATCAAGTAGGTGAATTCATAAATATGGAATCCATACATAATGAATATCAACTGTACTGATGTGTTACTTGTTTCTTTTCACTTGTCTATTTCCACTTAGTAATACTTAAGGGCTGTGCTTCCTGGAGGTCAGCACATTCCCAACCCCAGTTTCAGCTTCATAATACCTAAATAAACTCAAGAACTATCAACATTGTTAAAATGTCTATACTATCCAAAGTTATTTACATATTCAATGCAATCCACATTAAAATATCAATGTCATGTTTTGCAGATCTAGAAAAAATAATTCTACGCTTTATGTGGGACCAGAAAAGACCCCGGATAGCCAAAGCAAAAAGAACAAATAGCCTTAAGCAATAAGAACAAACTGGGAGGCATCAATTTATCAGACTTGAAGCTATACTATAAGGCTATAGTAACCAAAACAGCATGGACTGGTACAAAAACAGAGAAATAGACATGTAGATCAGAACAGAGAACCCAGATATAAAACCATCCTCATATAGCCATCTAATCTTTGACAAAGCACACAAAATCATACACTGTGGAAAAAGAATCTTTATTCAATAAATTGTGCTGGGAAATTGGATAGCCACATGTAGAAGACTGAAACAGAATCTGTACCTCTCACCACTCACAAAAATTAATTCATGATGGATAACAGACTTAAACCTAAGGCATGAAAGTATAAGAATTCTAGAAGAAAATATGGGAAAAACTCTTATAGATATTGGCTTAGGCAAAGAATTTATGAAGAATACCACCAAAGCAATCACACCTATAACAATAAATAAATGGGATCTGATCAAATTAAAAAGCTTCTGCATAGCCAAGGAAACAATCAATAGAGCGAATAAACAACCTGCATAATGGGAGAAAATATTTTTATGTTATACATCGAATAAAAGGCTGATAACCAGAATCTACAAAGAACTCAAGCAAATCAGCAAGAAAAAAATCAAACAACCCCATTAAAAAGCGGGCAAAAGACATTAAAAGAAGCTTCAAATGAAGATAGACTAATGGCCAAAACATATAGAAAAAAATGCTCAAGGTCTCTAATAATCAGGGAAATGCAATTCAAAATCACAATGAGATATTGCCTAACTCCAGTGAGAATGGCTTTTATCAAAAAGTCCAAAAACAATAGATGCTGGGATGGATCAGAGAGAAAGGAATACTTATACACTGTTGGTGGGACTGCAAACTAGTACAATCTCTATGGAAAGCAATATGGAGATTCCTCAAGGAACTAAATGTAGACATACTATTTCACACAGCAATCACACTACTGGGTATTTACCCAAAGGAAAAAAAGCCATTTCATAAAAAAAAGACACTAGCACTCGAACGTTTATAGCAGCAAAATTCACAATTGCAAAGATGTGGAGACAACCCAAGAACAGCCCATTGATACATGAGTGGATTAATAAAATGTGGTATATATATATGATGGAATATTACTCAGTCATAAAAAATGGTGAACTAATACCTTTTGTAACAACTTGGATGAACTGGAGACCATTCTTCTAAGTGAAGTATCACAATAATGGGAAAACAAAACACCACATGTACTCAATACTGAATTGGAACTAATTGATCAACACTTACATGCAAATATGGAAGTAAAGGTCAGTGGAAATCAAGCAGGTGGGTGAGGGGAGGAGGGGATGGCTAAATTCACACCTAACGGGTACAATGCACCCTATCTGGGTGATGGGCACACTTATAACTTTGACTCAAACTGTACAAAAGCAAATTATGTAATCAAAATGTTTTTACCCCTGTAATATTCTGAAATAAAAAAAGAACTATATTTACCATAGTGAACTCAAAAGACTAGAGGCCATCATAATGAAATAGGGTTTGGGGGCTCTTAACTTAGAATTTCATGGTACCCTACCCATTTCATAGCATAGGCAGCTGCTTTTGGTATTAACTTGGTAGACCTATCCTCTCCTAATCTGTTTATTTGTGACTGAAGAAATATAGCCAACATGGTATCTAAATATACTTCATATCCTTTTGGCCTAATTACATATTTTATTGCCTGTAATCAACCATTTTTAGTGTCTAAATAAAGTGGATTTTGTTTATATGTATTATTAGGGAGTGTATGGACTCATCAAGGTACTTCCCACCCCCCCAATTGACTAGTTAGTTTTAGCCTACAAAGGCTGTTAGCCTCTTTCATCTTGTAAGATGCGTTAGTTTTAAGGAAAAGGTTGTGTGTTTACAGTCTGTGTTTAGGAAAGGTCACTTTGAGATTTTCTTTTTGGTTTTTCATGGCTGTGCTATCTGTCTGTCATGTCACATTAGACTTTTTCAAGGATTATGCCATGCATGACACTGTGAAGAGATTCAGTGTATGATGAAAATAAAGCCCCTGTATGTGAAAATGGGGGCTAAAAAGAGGCACTTTGTTAATAAAAACAGGTCAAAAATGTAAAAACCATTATTGGAAGATAAATTCTGAATCCCAAGAAGCAAAGGCCAGGGAGGGCAGCCTTGATATCCTTTTTAGCTGGTTTTGAGCAGACTTGTCCAGAGAGGCGCAGGGGGAGATTATTTCTATAAAAAAGGGACATTTGAGTTTATCTTTTAGCCTTTTGCACAAGGAAGGGAAAATGTGCAGTCCTTCATTTACACAGAGCTTGTTCCCTTCTGAACTTAAGAGTTCCTGGCACCCGAAGCCAAAGTCCCTCAGTGGGTCAGATTCCAGGGGCCAGCACAGGAGCTGACTTCAAAGTGCCTTGGGGAAAGTAAAAGCAGCACAGTGTGAAAATGTCCAAAGGCCTAAAGAAAACTTTGTGGAAAGTTATTTCTTTTGTGCATGTTTTCCCCTGAAATGTATAAACGATAATAATAATTATATATTTTTGAATTCAACTTGATGTACCATTGATTCTCTTCTCCCTATCTTTTCTCCTCTAAATGAAGTATCATTTATATATACATGTATTTCTCTTTATTCTCCTTCACCTCCAATATCAATGACATACTTTTGAGTTTCTAAACCTAGATTTCCTTTTCTCTGGTTCTCCCCTTGATCCCTGAGAGTTCACTTTTGACTTTTCTTCCTCATGAAACTTCTTCCATATACTTTAAAAAACTTCTTCTTTTCTTCATGTCAAGAGAGTGCTTTCTGTGCTCATCCTATTTGATAGTCTGCTGCCCCCAGACATCAGCTGTCCCTCCCCTGGGTTCTCTGAGTTCATGCTCTCTCAGTATTCATCTCAAGGGAGAGCCTGTCCATCAATGTCATCTTTCAGCTGCTCCCTTGCAATGATTCAGTTTATCCCTCCCTTGCCTTGACTATTTTCTGAACCTTTCAGCCTCTCTCCTTTAGCACTGTCAACATCTCTCTCTCTCTCTCTCTCACTGCCTTCATTGACTTCTTCCTATAAACAAGCTCAGTTCTACAAGCCCTTTAAAATTATAATCATAAAGAAATATGACCTAAAAGAACCCCAAATTTAACTTATCTTTGTCTTTCTTGCTACCATCAGATTTTTTAAAGCATAACCTACTCTTGTTACTGTGATTTCCTTTACCCACAGTCTATCTTCTGTTCCTATCACTCTAAAGAAACTATTCTAGTCAAGGCTCATAGTGACTTTGAAATCATCAAATACAGTGGCTGGTTTTTCACTTCTTCTTGACTGCTTGTGCAATTTTGTCATGGTTAAACCAACCTTCCTTGGGGAGTTATTTAGAGAGGTGTAAAATTCAAAGTAAGTTTTCCAACCCTACTCTGGATTCTTCATTTCTACACACAAGAAGTAATAACTGAAACAGTCTATTGTATATTTTTCCAAAATTTTCTGTATACAATCAAACATCTTTTAATATAAACAGGGCCATATTATATGAATAATCTGTTCTGTAGATTTCTTTCTCCACTTAAAAATAAGTCTTGTAGACCATTCCATATTGGCATGTACAGATTTACTTCATTTAAAAATGACTGAGCAGTGTTCTCTCATAAGGATGAATCATAGCTTATTGAACTTGGTCGCCCATTGATGAACATTTAGGTTGAATCCAAGTTACTACTATCATAGTGGTGCAATGAATATGCTTATATAAGGAAATGCATTTGCATTTGATTGCTTGTGTGAATATACTCATAGGATAAATTTATAGGTTTGGAAATACTACTTAGTCCTCTCTTTTTAAAAACATGGACAGTTTTAATATCATAGCGAATACCCATGTAGTTTCCACCAGATTAAGAAATAGAACATTTGCTTACCTGTATTTCTGTTTCCTATATCCTCCTTTCTGCCCATCTTCCAGGTAATGACTAATTTGAAATTTGTGTGAATCATCTTCTTGTTTTGTAAAAGAAACTTTTTATGCTCAACTCCTCCATCTAAGATGTCTTTTCTTCATTAGCTTTCTATCATCCTAGATCTCTTTTTACCAGGTTTACTTTTCCTTTTTTGTTTTCTTCCCTGATTTCTTCCCATTTCTTCAAAGTGGCTATTCTCTGAGTTTTAGTCCTCTGCTCCCTGTTCATCTCAATTTCCACTCAGTGTCATTATGATTTTTTTGTGTATTTTTCATTCTTTCATTCATGTGGTTGTCTCCCAGACCTATATTTCTGCCTCTAACCTCTTTTCTGAGGGCTAGTCTTCCATATATTTACTTGTATATCTTGCTATAGTACCTTAAATTATATTGGAGTTAAATAGCATTTAGTGGGTATGTTTTTTTATTCCAGACCCTGTACTAGGTGCTGAAGATTCAGAGAGGCATAAGACATAGTCCTGCATTTTAATAGGAAACAGATGTAAAAACCTGCATAAAAGTTGGCATGAACTTATTGTATTCCGCTAGACTTGCTCTGACTGAAATTTCCTACTTACTTAATAAGACCATAATTCTCCTCCTCACCCAGGCTCATCCAGTTATCTTAGTCTTTCTTCTCCCTGAGCCTTCTTATCCCTTTGGGTTTTGATCTTTTTTCCTCTTGCTCCACATGAGGATTCAGTCACCACGTTGTATTAATTCTTCACTTTTATATATAATTCTTCCTTTTTACCTCCTTAGCACTGCTGTTCAGGGTCTTCTCTCTTCACACTGGGGCTGTTATAAAAATTTCGTTTTCATCCTCAAATTCATTTGGTAAGCTGTTTACTGTGTAAGCTTTCATATATCCAGCTCTTAATAATGTTGTTATGCATCCACTCAAAAACCTTCAATAGCTGTGTGCTGCCTATTAAATAAGATCCAAATTACATAACCTTGATTTTTTCTTCTAGAAGTTAGATTTCTCACCTCAAGAAGAAAGAGGAGAAAATTTACCCTTCTTCCATTTCATATAAAAATCTGAATTTCTGACTTCTCTTAAAAAAATGAAAAGTCTGGCAACACTGGGCTTGCAATTCCTACACGGCAACAATCTACTTAAGCTTAGCCACAATCTATATACTTTAAATGGAAAATTTGCTTCCCAGTTTGCTACATTCCTCACCCAACCAGACTTACTAATTTGCATTACCTGCCTAATACCTATGGACATTTGAGTTTGCAAACCCTCACATAGGTAATCAGTGAGAGGAGAGAAAGTTGAAGAAAGTGCTTGGGGTTAGACTATGATGTAAAATTAATAATATAGTCAGTCCTCCATATATGTGGGTGCTGCATCCATGGATTCAACCAACCACAGATTGAAAATATTAGAAAAAAATTGCATTTGTGCTGAACATGTAGAGGCTTTTTTCTTATCATTATTTTCTAAACAATGCAGTGTAACAACTATTTAAATAGCATTTAGATTGTATTAGGTATTATAAGTAATTTGGAAATGATTTAAAGTATACAGGAAGGTGTGCATAGGTTATATGCAAATACCACACAATTTATATCATGAACTTGAGCATCTGTGGATTTTGGTATCTGCGAGAGGTCCTGAAACCAATCCCCCATAGATACTTAGAGACAACTATACTTCAGTACTGATATAAAGTCAATAGATCTTATGTTACATGATAAGGAAATAAGAGAGGAAAGAAAACAAAGATATTTGATTAATATATGTGTATATATATGGAAAAACTAATTCAGAAAAAATAAGGAGGAAATACTCATCACCAATACAGTCCCTTTTTCTGTAACTGGTCGCTTGGATATAGCTGGTATTTATAAATAGCTTTATCTGCCGGGCGCGGTGGCTCACGCCTGTAATCCTAGCACTCTGGGAGGCCGAGGCGGGTGGATAGCTCAAGGTCAGGAGTTCGAAACCAGCCTGACCAAAAGCGAGACCCTGTCTCTACTAAAAATAGAAATACATTAATTGGCCAACTAAAAATATATAGAAAAAATTAGCCGGGCATGGTGGCGCATGCCTGTAGTCCCAGCTACTTGGGAGGCTGAGGCAGAAGGATTGCTTGAGCCTAGGAGCTTGAGGTTGCTGTGAGCTAGGCTGACGCCACGGCACTCACCCTAGCCTGGGCAACAAAGTAAGACTCTGTCTCAAAAATAAAATAAAATTAAATAAAATAAAATAAATAGCTTTATCTGCTACTCTGACTTCAGCAAATACCTCAGCTGGTGTGGTTCTTTACCTGCTGGGCTGTCCCAAACCTTCATTCTTGAAGGGTCTGGGCCCTTCATAGTCTTGCCTGAATTGGGTTGTTACAGACTTTCATTGACCCTAATTACAAGGCATGGTAATACTAAGGGATGCCCTAAGGGATCTCCTTTATTCCATACATACTCTTCATTACCTTCATTGTGGTGTAGTAGTCCAATATCCCCTTGGCAGTCTGGATCAATTACCCTAGCTACCACCATAATGCCCTTCTTGACCTGTAAACTCAGAGGCATGAGGAGCCCACAGTGGCCTAGTGCCAGTCTTCTTAACTTCTAGTCCAATGAAATCATTGTGTTGGGTTTTTGTTTTTTTGTTGTTAAGTTTTAGGAATTCTTTATATATTCTGAATATTAATACCTTAATAGATATATGATTTGCAATTTTCTCCCATTCAGTAGATTGTCTTTTTGCTTTTTTGATAGTGTCCTGTGATGCACAAATGTTCTTAATTTTGATGATGTCCAACTTATCTATTTTTTCTTTTGTTGACAGTGCTTTTTGTGTCATATCCATCAAATTTTTGCCAAATCCAATGTCATGATGAAGATTTCCCCCAAAGTTTTATTCTAAGGGTTTTATAGTTCTAGCTCTTAAGTTTAACTTCTTCTTTTTATCTATTTAAGTTAATTTTTGTATATGATGTAAAGGTCCGATTTTACATACTTATTTATTTATTTTTCTTGTGGATATCCATTTTTCTAGCATGATTTGTTGAAAAGACTGTTCTTTCCCAATAGAATGGTCTTGGAAACTTTGTTGAAATTCAATTGGCCACATATGTGAGGGTTTATTTTTAGGCTCTTTATTCTATCCCATTTGTCTATATGTCAGTCTTGTGCTATGACCATGCTATTTTAATTACTGTAGCTTTGTAGTAATTTTTGAATTGGGAAGTGCAAGTCTTACAACTTTATTTTTCCTTTTCAAGATTGTTTTAGCTGTTTGGGGACCCTTGCCATCCCGTATGACTTTGAAGATTAGTTTTTCCACTTCTGTGAAAAAAGCTGTTGGGATTTTGATATAGATACTATCATTTTATTATGCATTTCTCTATATATCAGTGAATTTGGATACTTTTCCATGTTTATCAGCCATCTGTGACTCTTTTTCTGTAAATTGCCTGATGATGTTTTCTGCTCATGAATCTATTGAGGATGTTGTGATTGTTCTTATTTATTCAAATGAGCTCTTTATATATTACAATCATAAACCTTTGAAAAATATTTTAGATAATTCCAGTTTGTTTAAATATTTTTTACATAATCCTCTCATTGGAGAAGTTTAAACATTTTTAATGTTGTTATATCTATCAATCTTTTCTATTGTCATTACTTATATTGTCATTTTTTTCTATTGCTCTTAAGTTGTTCCTCATTCTGAGAGCAGATTAATATTGACATATTTTATTCTAGGTAAAAATTTGTTAAAATATTTAACTCTTTAATCCATTATATTGATGTATGATGCAAAGTTTCAAATGGACTTTTTCCTGACTTAAATTCAGTTTTTATAGAATAACCCTTGCCTTTCCTACTCATTTATGATGTCATTTTATTCATTTACTTAATTCTTATGTGTCTTAGTTCTAGAGTCTGAGTTTGTGTGCTTTTTTTTTTCATTGATATTTCTGTCTACTTTTGTACCAGTCCCAAAATATTTTAATTATTATAGCTTTGGAATTCATTTCAGTATACAGTAGAATGAATCTTCCATCATAATTCTTCCCCCTGACCAAAGTTAAATATTTTTATAGACATGTTCCAAATAGATGTTTGGATATTTGAGGATAAAGGCTGTGCCTTATTTATTCATGTATCACCAGTACTCCCTCCCCACAGCATTTGTCCAGTATAGTGTCTTGCACAATTAATTTTGATTCAATTTCTAGACTGTATTTAATGGTTCAAAAGTTTCCATTTTTGTACTTGTGTTCTGAATACCCAAATCTACCTCTGCACCTTAGGATCTTTGGAATTCAGCCTCACATAAAAGGATGTGACTTGACCTCTTTTCATTTTTAAATCTGAATGCCCTTTTGGACTGTGGGAACTATGGATTTCTGTAGTAACTTTTTCTTCCAATGTCATGTCACACATTTTAGCAAGTGTTAGTTCAGTGAAGACTCTTCTAGGAGGAAACAGAGACAACATCCTGGCAAAATGGAGCCCATTATATACTAAATGGGACTTGATATTTCTTTTTTCTTATTTCTTCCTGGCCATCATCTATAGCTTTATCTCAAGTTATTTAAACTCTTTTTAAAGGCTGCCTTTATTTTTACCTCCCTCTGTAGTCCCAGTCCCAGTGCTTACTAAATCTAGACACTCATTTATTTATTTAAAACGAGGTTTACCCAACCATTTCACTTTAGTCCCACTGCCAAAATCCTGGGCTATTATTTAGCTGTTGCTGACTGTAATCCCCAAAGCAACTGTTTTTAGGCTTCTTGCAATGTACTGCTCATTCTATGTATAAAATATGCAAATAGTTCATTGTGCTTCTGTCTTCAAATACACCAGGCTTTGGTGTGCCCTTCAGTTGTAGGCCCTTTTTATATCTGCCTACGAAAGCCAGGTAAAAGCCCATTTAGCAATAAGGATCACTTAAGGAATGATGTCTGAGTGCTGCTTTGGTCTCTCTATATGTGTCTGGGAAGGTTGTGCTTTGTTCACTAGCAGAGAGAGATGTCTCCCTCTTCCATCTGCCATTGGAGCTTCCCAAATACTTTCTCAGATAGTGTTATTTCCTGTTTCTTTGGCTCCACTACAGAGACAGCTCCTACAGCCATATACTTTCTGTATGAAGGAAAAACATGCAAACTATTGGCTGATCTATACATGTCTAAGGTGCCTGTCACTGAGTGTTTTGACAGATATCAGAGAGAAAAGCTGAAAATGACCTTGATAAATTAGGAAAAAAACATATCTTACTGGACAAAAAAGAAAAGAAAAAAGGATGGACTATCATCACAGGGAGAAAAAAACCCAAATTCACAACAACAGAGTTGATTGAATAAGACTGGCTCATCTCAAGCCTCACAGACAAAGATCTGAGAGTCATAGTTGATCTTAAGCTAAATATGAACAAGCAATGCAGTGCCATGGTGAAAAGGTCAACTTATGTTAAATACATGAAATGATTCTCCTGTTAGATTGAGGAATCTAACTTTAAGAAAACTGCATTTAACATTATTAACAGTTACAATAATCATTAATGTTTGTTTTACATTGAACAAAGTTCCTTTCTCATACATTATTAATTTATTTGGTCATGAAAACAATCCTGTAAGTTATTTGTTAGTGTATTCTCATTTGACAGAAGAAAAAATAGACTCAGAAAATGTAAGTGGATTGCCTGTGGGCATACAGGAAGTTCTGGGTTTAAACTTAGATCTTTTGCTTTCAAATCTGATACGGTTCTCGCTATACCATATTGCCTCTTAAGAAAACATAAGTAGAGGAATATCACTCATGTTAAAAACACTTTTTCTAAAATTTTAAAAATTATTTGGATATTCTCCAAATAATAAGCTGTCATGATGAATTTAATGTAGAAATGCATTTGTGATAATTCAACTTGCAATCAACTTTTTGGAAGAAAGTTAATTGTATAAAGGAAAGTACATTTAAACACAGTTATCAATGTATATAGCATGATGATTCACATCTTGATTGTCCCATGGAAATTGATATGGAGATATCAATTGTCAAGGAAACTGTGGCCTACAGATAAGAAAAATAGGTCCTATGAACGGGGAAAATTGGAGCTGTTTAATTAGCAAGAGATAAAAAGAGAGAGCTAATCTTGGTTTTTATAAGAAAGGTTTTATGAGTAGGAAGCTGCTTAGTTCCTTAGTCTGCTCACAGATGAAACAGTATAAAGTTTACTTCATTCATTCATTCATTAAATTTTTTCATTTAACTTTCTAATATGTGCCAGTCATCCTGCCAGGTATAGGGGACACAAAGATAAGTTGTGTCCCACTTCTGTTGAGGTGGTGGCAAATGTATAAACAAACAACATTATACTACAAATAGAATAGTAAAGGTATATGTACCTGGAGGCTGAAGGATTAAGGAGCTAATTTAATCTAAGGTGTCAGAGAAAGTGTTTTTTTTTTCTTTTTGTTAGCTGCTTTTGAAGCTTGAATAGGATCTCAGTTGCTTAAATTGAAGCAGGGAAATTTTAGTTGGACTTCTGGAAGAACTTTTAAATATTAGTTTAAGAACTATAATGGCCCATTAAAAGAGGTAAGAATTTTTTTTAATCTCTGGAGGATTTAAAGGTAAAAGATAATCTTTCCAAAGACAGGGGAATGTACCAAAGGATCTTTTAAGCAAGGCATCTTTTAGCTCTGGTGTTTTTCTGATAAATTGAGAGCTGATCCTGCATGCCCAGAGATTTGCAAAATCAGGCAGTAGACATAATGGAAATCATGCAGCGTACCTAAAAGCAATTCAATAAAAATGCTTCCATTCTCTTTATGCTTGGTTTTTATGTGAATCTGTATTTGAGGAGAAATTAAGTGTGTTTGTTGTAAGCAGATGTTCATGTGCTCTCAGCTAAGTAATAATGGGAAACAGTAGAAGGAGGTGGTGCTGGGTATGAGGCAGTGAGATTGAGCAGTGTGGATGGAGCCAATGCACTTTATAAAATAAAGAAAGGATCGTTATCTCCTGGTGAATTTCTTTTGAACATTGTATGGTTGTGTTAGAAACACGGAGATAACAAATCTGGGAGAATGCATCAAAGTAAAGGCTTATAAGGATCATTCTCCTCTGAGGAGCTTGAATCTTTTTCAGAACATCTTGGTATCAAGGCTCAGCTTGCTCCAGAGGGAGTGGATTTCCTAGACTTATAAAAGCTGTAAGAGGCAACACAACGTAATGTTTAGGAGTACAGAACCTGGAACCAGACTGCCTGGTTTTAAATGTTTGTTCTTACTTACTAACAATTGTGCCATCTCAGACAAGAATTTTCACCTCCCTGACTCTAACTTCTTTTGTCTGTAAAATGGAGGTGACAATTGTCAAGTATATTATCTACTTTAGAGGGTTGTTTCAGGATTAAATGAGTTAATACATATAGAGAAACTATAATACTGCCTGGACCATGGTAAGTGCCATATGATATGAGCCCAGCATTTTGTAGTTTTCAAAGTCTTCCCTCAGAAGCTGTGAGAAAAGCTAGGAAGATTAAATTAACCCCATTTGACAGATGAGGTTACAGGCTCAAGGGGATAGAGTATCTTGCTCCAGGTCATGCAGAGCCAGGACTTGAACCAGGCTTTCATGCCTCATCTAGCATTCTTTCCACTTGATCACACTTGTCATTGGGTCCACATTTCTTCTTAGGACTTCCTTAGACAACTGAGGAAAATAAATACGCCTGCCTGTATTAGTTTTCTATTGCTGCATAAAAAAATTCTCAACGTAGTGGCTTAAAACATTGCACATTTATTACTTCACAGATTCCATGGGTCAGGAGGCTGAGCACAGCTTAGCTGGATCCTTGTTCAAGGTCTCACAAGGCTTCAGTGAAATTGTCAGCCAGGCTGCATTCTCATTTGGAGGTTTGACTAGGGAGGGATATGCTTCCAAGCGCATTCAAGTTATTGGCAGAATCTAGTACCTTGTGGCTGTAGAATTCATGGCAGTTTGCTTCTTCAAAGGCTGCAATAGAGAGAGAATCTCAGCTGCTTGGAGCCTCTCATTTCAAGGCAGCCCTAGCTCCTCTTTTAAAGGGCTTACCTGATTAGGTCAGGTCCAACTCGGATAATCTCCCTTTGATTAATTAAAAGTCAATTAGACAGCTTAATTTCATATGAAAAATCCTTCCACCTTTATTTTATTATATAATAGATAACAGGAATGACATCCCATCACCTTTGCCATATTTTATTGGTTAGAAGCGGTTTATAGGTTTTACCTCTACTCAAGGAGGAGAGATTACACAGGGATTGCACACTGGGGGGATCACCCTAGGTCATGTCCAGCACAAGGCCCATTGCTTTCAAGCTGTGGATGATAATGTACTTTAAAGGTGGTCAAGTGATTTTAAAAGTCAAAGTCAGAACTTGAATCAGAGTAGATATGAACAAATAGACATGTTTTTGGGAAGATAGGCAAAGGACTGCCCCCATTTTACCAGCTTACCTTTCTCAATGGTTTGCTTTTTTTTCTATCTAGGTATACTCCTGTTCAAGATATCTCACTCCCTAGGTTGCCATGAGATGTATACATACTTCATTATCACTTGATAGCCAGGGCTGTAACAGTTAAAAATATAAGCAAAAATATTAACACCTCCTTCAGTATGTGCCTGTCAAGGATGTGATTTCTTGGTGGGCTTCCTTGAAATCATGGCTAAAAGATAAACAGTTACATTTTCACAGGATTAAGCCTCAATACTCCTTTATATTCCACCACTTTAGCAAAGCCTTCCAACATAGAACTCCATGATGAAGATGTCCCTCTTGCTATGTCATCTGTTTGTGTCATTTTTCTGTGTTTTGAATTTGTTTGAAAGCTCTTTAACGTGTTGGTAAAATGAACACATATGTTGATCGATAAATAATAAATAAAGAACAGTTGGCATTGACAGCATTATAATCTCTGAAAAGAAGCTTCAAGAACCACCAGGCTGTGCTGTTGTGGTTATTACTTTTCTTCTCCTTGTCTACCTGTGGATTTCTCTGACCTATAGGCCACACCCAGTGTCCCAAATGCTTGTAGTGTGCTGCAATTCTACGGAAGGTCCACTATAGGAAATCATGTTGAAACTGATGCTAGATAATTAAACAATAAGAATAAAGGTGTGTTGCTTAAGTTTCCAGATATGCTTTAGAGGAAAAGTTAAGCCCCTAATTGCTTTCCCCAATACGTTCTTCTCAGGAGTATAAAGGGAGTGTACAGTGGCAACTATATGAATTAAACAAGTTGATCTTTAAAACACTAGATTGTATCTTATAAAGATATCACCAGATCTAGTCTGAGTCATAATAGACAAATGAGTTGTTAAAAAGTACACTCTATACTGTAATGAAAGGCACAAAGTCCCTGCCAAAGCTTTTACTCAAGTAAAACAACAGTGGCTCTCCTACTGTTCGGCTTGTGCTGCCTTTAGTACTCAATAATAGTGAATAAATGTTATTTTGCTTTGTATTTAAAAGATTTCTATACAATAAGTGAAAAAAAAAAGGAAAAGAAGAAGTAAAGAGAGCTGCTCGGCCCAAGGACACTGTCTGCTAAATGTGAGTATGTGGCTCCTAGGAGCTTGCCCCACATCTTTCCGTTGCCTGGGCCTTTATGCAATATACAAGCAAATCAGTGCTTCTTGACTATAGGTTCTTGACTATGAGTGGCATGGAGTTATAGAAAGGGATATAAGAATCTATATGCCCAACAAACACTGCTTGTAAAAGAGTAAATAAATAATGCACTTCATATATCTATGTATTACTGTCTCCCAAAAGTATGTAGATACTGCTATCATGAACAAAATGTAAGCTCATTTATAAGTGTTGCTAAATTTATTGTGGCTTTTGATTGTTGAACATTTTTTCAACCAACATATTCTAAATATATGACTCTCTAGTGCATGTGTGCATATGAGACATACACACACGTGCACACAAAGAGAATATTTTTTTGGCATTTAAAAGATATCCACATATTCCAAAAGGTTGGAATTCACTGCTTTAAGCACTTGCTTTTAGTAAGAAGCTTTGTCTTTGTCTATCTGTCTCTATCTTACCCTTTCTAAGCAACTTCAAAGGGGCTGCATACAATTATCTTTCCCCTCCTTTCGGTGATGAAAGTATCTTTCTCCTCAGACACTGATGCTGGCAAAGACATAATAGAAGCTCTAATAGTAATAATAATTTCCCCTTAAGTAACCCCTTTTATCTGATGCTCTCTAAATGCTATATGACAGAATGACACTGTCACTTAGAAGACAAATGCACAGCTAAGAGATGCTACAGCTGGAAGTAGAGCCAAGACAGGCTGGTCCCTCAAACATCTGTTCTCTATATTGAAGCCTGCCTGCCTATTTCTGACTTAACCATGCAGCTCTAGGGGAAGGCTGGACAGCAGAGTCTCTAGCTAGCCATTGGGATGATTTGTGCCACACATTCATGTATTTAGAGGCTAAAGTAAATTCTCCTGGATCCAGCATGGCTGAGGAAATAGAAGGTTAGCAGTCAGCTTATGAAATTCCATGCTTCATTTTTCAATGAATTAGAATATGATAAAATGCACCAAACATGAAGATTAGGCTGAAGGAATTTCCTTTCTGTGAATATTCAGAAGGCATTTTCCAACTGACACAAGGCCATGAAATCAGCATTATAAACACCAGTGAACACCAGGTTGCAGGTGATTGGTTGTGCTGAGGCACTCAAGTAAAGAAAGCACTAGATAACGGAGCTGAGAGTAGATGGCAGGTTTTGTGTATCTATATTTTGGGGGCTTTGGGGCCTAGGGTCATCCTTAGGTAAACTTGGGGCTTAGGGGGAAAATTACAATACATTTCTTTTCCCCTTTTTCATTTGTATGTCGACAAAATCAGGTTGAAATTAACATTTATGTTGTCATTAAGGAAGTGGGTGGTGGAAAGGAAATCAAAAAGGGTCAGTTATAAGCAGTATCGAGAGAGGCCAAGGCCACTTTCATGTTTTGAGCCTCTTGGCTTATGAAAAATATAGAAAAGCCAAAAGAGGACGGTTATGCAAATAAGTACAAGTTGTCAACCACTTGTATAAAAGTATTTAATTTAATGACCCCTCATTGGAAACCCTCTCTCTTTCCCTGCCCCCACCCTCCCTTCCCTCAGCATAGGGTCCTTTCTGTTTGCAAATCTGAATACACATCATCCAGCAAAGGCCAAACACCTTCTCCACTGTGTTATTCCCGTCTCTATCAGAATTGGAATTAGATCTACTAAAGGTCGAGGAGTAAAACTCTGTTGAATTTAAATAAACGTTGAGCACTTTAGGACACAAATGTAACACTTAAAATAATTTGGTCCAGACAGGTAACACCTGTCCATGCTGTGAATCCAGATGGGGGAAGTTGGCAATCTCAGGAGAGCCACAGCAGCACCCCACAATAAGGATAAAGAAGACCAAGTATCTCGGAAGCCAAATCTTCTGAAATAAATTGTCTGAGGAATCAACCTTTGAAAGGCTCAAGATCTAGTGTGATTTGCTTAAAAATGTTTCACCCTGGATATTTCAGAATCTCATTTCCACTTTTGTTATTCTCTCCTTCCCTCTCTTGCTTTAATTGTAATAGAAGAGATATATTTACATGAAACATATTAAATTTTCAACCCCAGAAAGTAAATCCATTTCAAGTGTGTTTTCTCAAATGACCATAGCTGCTTGAAAGAAAAACGAAGGAAAGGTTGGTCCATTGGCAGGAAAATTGGGGAAGGAAATGAAAAAAGTCTAAGCCAGAAGCTTGGCCTGGCCTTTCTAAGCAGCCAGATTTTCCAGAGGTGACCTCTGTAGACTAGGGAGTTGTCTGGAGCCCATATGGCAATCCCAGGGGTGATCAGAAACCAGGTGTCTGTTGAAACTGAGGAAAGGAGGGGGAAGTGGAATAGTCAGGGGGAAGTTATTGTTTATTTTTCTTGATTTTATAGGTGTACAAGCAATGTTATGAAAACCACAAGAACACAGGAATGAAACATCACTCACAATAACACTATATAATGTATTATAGTCATTGCTTTTTTTGTGTGTCCTTTACATACATACTTAATTTTACAAAGTTGTAAACATAATGAAGATACTCTTGTGTGTTTTATTCTTTATGTAATATTATATCATAAATAGTTTCCCATGTAGTATATGTTCATTGTAATGATACTTTCTAGTGGCTGCACAGTATTTCATTAAGGCAGTTTATTATGATTTAGCTAGTCCTATCATGGGTCATTTAGGTTGTTTTTTTATTTTTTGCTATTATAAACAATGTTGTGATGAACATCTTGATGCATACAACTTTCGTAACCTTTTGAATTATTCCTTCAACATAAATTTTTGGCAGTTTAATCACTGGGTGAAAGGGTATATACATTTGATTTTTTCTTGAAAAAGACTGCCAAACTGATGTCCAAACACATTGGGATAATTGACTAATTTCACCATAATCTTGCCAGAAAACTAGAAAGAAACATAATTAAATCTGTAAAAATGTTACCTCATTATAGTTTTAAGCTAAACTTTTCTGATTGCTTCCAAGATTGAACATATTCACATATATTATTTATTACTTACATGTTCTTTTATAAAAACTGCCTCCTCATTTGTTGCTGGCCATTTGTCTACTGGGGACTTATGTTGAGTAATTATATAATGTAGGAAATACCTCCTTGTCATATTTTCACCAGGTTTTATTCTTGTATTTGAAGTACTTTCTTAAGCAGAAAAGAATAATACATGGAATACACATCGTTTTATCTTCAATCTTTGTTCAGGGTGACTCTTTATTGTAGTTTTTGTATGAGATGCAAGATTCAACACCTACAAGAATATCCTGAAAGGAAAGTAACACAGGATTCTGGTTTGGGAGTCAGAGAGAAAATATAATTCAAATCTAGGGCAACATGGGTAGATTTTCTTAGGTTTAAAATCTTTTAAAAATTTTACATGAGTCCTTTTAGTGCCATAGTAGTGTTAATTTCGTGGGGCCTTGATTTGGTGAACAATAAAGCTGAATTGCAGGAAGAGGGGGTGTTAAAATCATGGCATCTTTCATGGCATGTGAAAAACTACAGTTGCCCTACAGCCAATCTTTAATGCTCTAAGCCCGTGACCTTGAGTCTGACTTATTGTGTAAGGGGAATCATGCAAGACGATTCTCAAGTCTATTTCTCTTTCGGGCAAATCTTGAAAGAGATCCTGTCTTTGCAATTTTTTTTTTATTGCATTTCCAAGCTTTCATGTTTGTATCAGAATTTGGACAATTTCCAAAATAAGAAGAAAAGAAAAAGTCTAGCTAAAACATGCTGGATGGGTCCCTGCCATCCTTGGGAGTATGTAGTTGCTGAGAGAGTTTATCAAAATGTGTTTCCTTTATTTGGGCCCTGTCGCTCATTCTGATAACTCTTAGCCGCTATGCTCCACCCTCTCTTACTTGTTCTGCAATTTTTGAGCATAAAAAATAGATTAAGAAAGATTTATAAGGGGAGCGACTGCTGCCAGCAGATGGTGAAAATAACTGTGTCAGGACAGGGGATAAGTGGATTTAAAACCAGTTCATTAGAAAATCCTTAGAACTTGGTATTTAAGACTGCAAAAACACTTTTGTATGTTTTATTTCATTTTATTTTCAAGGCTTCTTTAAAGCAAGAAGGACTCATATAGTATACATATTTATTTTTTCTTTCATATCCTACAGAACTAGAATTTCTAACAACATAGGCAATTCATGTTCCATAAATTCTATATAGTAAATTTTTATTGTTTTCCTGACACATTTATTTTACTGTCCTCTTTCCCATAATTCACAGATTTTGTCTCCTCTGTCTCTTAAAATGCTTGAATCTACCCACCTTTCTCATTTCATACTTCTAGTCCTAAATTTGTCTCTCTAGTCCAGACCCCTATACTGAGCTCTGAGCATATATATTCAACACTTTCTGTATTTCCACTGAATATTTTAGGGGCCTTTTAAACTCATCCTATCCCTAACAAAGCTCACAATCTTTTACTATAAACCTGGACCTTTCCCAATCTCATCCATCCTGTGCAAACCAGAAACCAGAAACTTTAACAGCATCTCTGAATCCTCCCAATCTCCAATATCTCACATTCCATAACCAATCAATTACCAAGTTTTGCCAATTCTACCTTTTTTTTCAGAAATTAAGTCTTGGCTCTGTCACCCAGGCTAATCATAAGCTTGAACTCCTGAGCTCTAAGGGTTCTCCCGCCTCAGCCTCCAAAACAGCTGGGATTATAGGTTTGAGCCACCGTGCTGGGCCTAACTCTACTTTTTAATATGTTTTAAATCTAATCATTTATATCCATTTGTACTGTCGTTTTTCCTAATCTATGCCTTCCTATGTCTTACCTGGACTGTTACAAAAGCTTGCTAATACAGTTCCATACCTCCAATCTTTCCTGATTCCAATTGGTACCAGCACGGCTTTTCCAAAAGACAAATCTGATCATTTTATTCTTCTGATTAAAAATCTTCGAAGGCTCCCCATTGTCTTTGGCATGGTTGCAAGACTTGGTTTATGTCTTTTTGGGCCTCCTTTCCTTCTAAACCCTTTTACGTGTCCTATGATCCTGTCACACATAATTTTTTTCTGTACTCCAAATATATCACATATCCTCACACCTCCATGCTGTCTTTCTTTCCTGGACTATCTGGCCAACTTCTAAGTAGCCTAAGATTCAGTTCAAAGGTTACTTTCTCTGTAAAACAATTTCAGGTTATCCTTTCCTCCTGAACTCTTTCCTTACTCCATCTCCTAGAAAGTTAGATATTTCCTCTTATTTCTATAGCAGATTATGCACAATTGATTATAGCACATATCTCACAGCACTGGAATGTCATAGTTATCATTTTGTTTTCTACACTAGGTGGAACATATTTGAGAGTAGAAACTAGAATTCATCTTATATCACCCCCACCACTTAATGTGGCAGCCCACATATATGTTTGTTGAACAGACGAAGAATGAATTAGTAATATGTTTTATCCTTTCAGCCACTTTTCCTTATGGCTTTCTAATTAATTTTTAGGCAGTGGAATTTCCATTTTTTCCTCTAGTGGGTCTTAGTCTCAAAGACTATGATTATTTTACCTTTTAATTCCCCTTCCTTTTAACAAAACTCTATGAAACATTTTAAAGCTGTAACTTTACTTTTTTAAATGTATAAACCGTAGCCAGTAGACTTTGAAAATGTTTCATGATGACGACTTAACATATTCAGAGATCAGGTATTGCTGTGTTTCCTCCTCCATCCATGTGCTATTCTTTTGGGTAGAGATCTTTCCCGCTGCCCCCAAATTTTAACTTCCTGTTTTCTATTAGAACATTTCACAAGACTACTCCTCAGCCTTCTCCTATTATATTTCTTGCTGTGTCTTAAATATTTTTTAATGTCCTCAGGAGTCCATCAATTTTTACTTTATGAGCCTGGTCCCTCTTTGATGATTCTTTGTGTACAGCTTTTCCGATTCTACTCTTTTCTTTCTTTCTTTCTCTTTTTTTTTTGGATCTTGACCTTTAGATTCTAGCTGTCATTTTCTTTACCACATCTTTTTTGTATTTTTATGCCTCTCTTTCTGTGTCTTTTGACCTGCTTCAAATTCTGTGCTACTTCCCTCCTTCTGAGAGCTCTTCCCCTTCCCACCTATTTTTTGCAGACAGGTTCCACACAGAGTGAAGTCTATTATTCTCTTGTACTTTGGTCTTTCTTTGTGCCCCTTCCTAAACCCCTCACACATATGTTTCTTCAAGTACTTTCTTCCTTTTTATCCTCTGTGTAACTTTACATAGTCTGTTATAAGCAATGGAAACTCATTACATTTCTTCAGTTGTCCTGCTTGCTCATCTCAAAGTCATTGTGTCTGTTTACCCTTGTTGTCTCCATTGTCTTTATTCCTCTCTCCATTTCTTGCAGAAGTGCTCTTCTTTATCCTTCATTCTCTGGCTGTTCAATGTCAGCTTATCTTTCATTTCAAATACTTGAAACAGACCTAATTTATGAACATGCTTGATATATGATATAGGGTCATAAAAAACCAACTGGGTAAGAGTTATTTTGCAATGTTGACAAAACTGGTTAACTATTTGAAACAAAACCCCTCACCTCACAGCATGCACTAAAATAAACTCCAAATTAATTCATGAGCTAAATATAAAAAATAGAAGCCATAAATGCTAAAATAAAAGTGAAGAATTAACTGATAATAGGTTGAAGAGGAACTTTCAAAGCATAAAGGCAATGAAGAAATCATCAAGTAAAAGTTCAATATATTTATGTACCTAAGTATTACATTTTCTAAGCACCAAAACCCATAAAAAAACAATCAGAAAACAAGTTAGGAAAATGTTTCTGATGAATACGACCAAGGATTAATGCTCTTAATATATAATTAACTAACAAGAATGTACCAAGAATGACACGAAGTTAACAAAATGCATAAACAAGACAGTTTACAAAAAACTTTTAATATCAAATGTAGTAATTAAAGAAATGTAACTTAAACAATACTATTTATCATGTAATACTAGTGTGCATTAAGTGAGATGAATATTTTCATATATTGTTGAGAAGAGTGCAAGCAACCTTTCTGGAAAGCATTTTTCTCTTTCTTTCTCTCCCCCCCGCCTCGCAAATGTATGTGTATATACACATATGCACATATAACACAGAACATAAATGAAACCATTAAATGGTTATATTTTATATTTACATTCTGAGAATACATGTTAACAAAGTACCAAAGTATGTAGACAAAACAAACCCACAGTAGCATTACTTATAATGATGTAAAGTTGAATAATTTTATATGTAACAATAGGAAGATGTTTATAAACATCCATAAATGGAATACAATGCAGCTATTAATAGTCATGTTTTCAAAAAACTTTCACTTCTTGGGGAGATACCAATAATATCATGATGGACAATAAAAATGCAGATATACAATTGCATATCCAAAATGACAGTAACTAAAAAAATATACATTGTGCAAAACAGTCAAGTAAATTCATCCAAGTGTTAATGATGATGAGATTATAGGCAAGTTCAATTATAAGGATATTTCTCAATAATTTTCAACTTTTCTTATGGCCACATTTTACTTTTAAATTAGATTAATAAATGTTATTTTATAAATGAAAATGCTTGATCCTGTTTGCTTGCTTTCGTTGACATGCTTTCCTTTAAAATTCATGGAGCTTTTTTTTTAATTTTTTATTATGGGGTACAAGTATTGTTGGGGATACATATATTGCCCCTGCCACCCCTCCCCCACCCCGCCGTGCCAGAGCTTCAAGCGTGTCCAACCCTCAGGTGGTGCACACCTCACCCATTATGTCCATATGCACCTTTTCCCTCCTCACCCCTCCCACCAGTCCATGGAGCTTTTTAATGTTTTTTAAAAAATTGAAAATACTTTCTTCTACTTATTTAGCTGTGATTTTGCCCCCAAATTTCTTATGAGGCCCTGATCCTTTTTTCCTGATATGTTCTCTAAATTCCAATTTCTTTGCTCATCTGAAGATTATATTCAACTAAGGATCTAAATTCCTACAAGTGTATTCCTTGGAAACATTCCAATTAAAATATCCATTGGGGTACCCACCATCAATTCTTTTGTAAATTCATAAGACAAGACTTCTTTTGAAGGAGTTCTCCCGTTGTCCTCCTTCATCCCTTTAAAAAGTCCTGCTTCCTTTCCTTTCCTTTCCTTTCCTTTCCTTTCCTTTCCTTTCCTTTCCTTTCCTTTCCTTTCCTTTCTTTCCTTAACTTTCCTCCTTCTTTCCTTTCCCTTCCCCTCTCCATTGGCATTCTCTGACTTCTACTTCTCTCTCTTCCACTTCTTTACCCTCTCCTCCCTATCTCTTTCCTTGGCTTCTTCTCTGATCAACTATATCTCCTTTTACTTCCTCCACTCACTTTTCTCCATTTATTTTTGTTTTATGCCTGTCTTATTTTTTCCTATGTGAATTCTTTTGATTTTCCAGTCACCTCTCTGTACCGCACTTATCTATCAATCTTTTAGGTTGACACCCTGGACATACTGAAGTGCTTATAGACCAGCATAACCTTTCTTCTTTTTCTTCTATTAAGAAAAAAATCATTTTTGTAACTTAACCAGCACTTGCCTTTGGGTTTGACAGTCATGTGGTGATACATGTTCATTTTACTTTCTACTATAACCCTTAAACTCTCTTGTAATTCCATTTTACATTGGTGCATTTGATTATTCTTTCCTTTGTGAATCACATTACACTTATGAATGCTTTATTGAATCTTATTTTATTGATTTCTGTCCATTTAAAAAATTTATCCTGTTTGCATTCTATTTTATGCCTATCCTGCAATGCGTAGAAACACCTGCAAATTTTATTAGCATCCTCTCTCTTCTATTCTTGAAGTAGTAAATGAAAATATTGAATTGTATTGAACTCAGAGTGGACCCCTAAGGGACCTACTTGACACCTCCACCAAACCCAGTATTGAACTGTTAGTAACAACTCTTTGTACTCAATTTGTTTTAACGAGTTTTGTATCTAAACTATCTATCTATGGCACTTCCACCTAATTTGTCTGTTTTTAAAATTTTTGCCAGTCCAAGTCTCCACCAACTTCTTTTTTTTTTAACATACTCAACTTATCATGTAGAAGGAAGGATTGAATTTTGGTTTCACATGGTTTGTTTTTGACAAACTCATGCTAGATATTATGTGTCTCCTTATTTCTTTGGGGTCTAAATTGATCATTATTAACAGCTTCACATATCATGTTAGCTGTTCATTGAGCTGATTCAGTAGTGAACTTACTGATTTGCTGCTCTCTGGAGTCATGTTTTTCTCTCTATGCAGCCTTTCTACACTTTCTGGAGGCCCTGGTTATTCAACAAACTACCGAAATAGTAGTCTCTTGATCTGTACCATTCATCTTTCAGCTCTTATGGCTTCAAAGGATCATTTCCTGGCCCATAATATGTGCTAAAACATGAAGTATCTTCTGTTCTTCTTAGTGAGGGTTCAGCTTTAAAACATTCCATTTGTCTCTTTATTTAATAGGGTTGGTCTTTTTGTTTTTGTTTTATATTTGCTTCTTAAGACCAGATTTTTATTCTGGGATCATCTTTACAATTCCTATTTCACTCCCACCATTCCTGCCACCAAAATAAAGTCCCCAAAATTCTTTAAACTGTAGAGAGGGATTGTTTTATGACCTGGATATGGTGAAGACATTTTCTAATTATGAAACAAAATGCAAAAAAGAAAATATTGATGACATTGATTTCTTAAAAATAAAAAAATTTTCATGGTGAACCACCAAAACAAAAATTAAAGGTAAGTGACAAAATGGCAAAAATTTATTTGTAGTTTATATCCATGATGGGTTATTATTACTAATATATAAAAGATTCCTAGAAATCAATAAGAAAATACCAAAAAGCAATCAATTGAAAAATGGGCAAAGGGTATGGGTAAACATTTTATAGAAAAACATAAAAACATATGAAATATATGAAACATATGTTTAAACATATGAAAAGATGCTCACACATAATTACAGAATTGCAATGAGATACCGTTTTCATCTCTTTGGCAGATAGGAAAAAAGTTTGATAACATTCTGTTGGTACGGCTGTGGGGAAACAGACATTCTTACTTAGCCATCATTGATGAAATGTAATTGATATAGGATATAGTCCCTATGGAGGACAGTTTATCAAAATCACAGTGTGTATACACTTGATCCTAGCAATATTTTTTCTATGAACTTATTGTGCAAATATACTCTCACATGTAAGATGACACATGTACCATATCAGTGATTGTGGCAGTGTTTGTAATAGGAAATGGTTGGTTAAATCCTAAATTTATATTGGTAGGGAACTGATTAAGTAAAATATGGTATGCTGACACAATGAATACCATGAAACTGTAATATTTTTTAAAGGATGAAGATACTGTTTAGGTGCTGATATGAAAACATTTCTAAGACATATTACTAAGTAAAAATGTCAAGGTGCAGAATGGTAATCTATCATTGGGGTAGAAGAGAGAAGAAAAAAACGAAATATATTTTTATTGGCCTGTAAATTCATAACAAACTCTTGAAGGACAAACAATAGAAGTTAATAATAATGGTTTCCATTTGGGGGCATGTGAACTGGGGATAGAAGAGCCAGGGTTAAGATGGAGGTGTTTTTACTTTTCATTATTTGAACAATGTGTATATATTATCTATTTAAGAAATTAATATTATAATGACATCATTTTATAAGTCAAAACCTTAAAATACCTTGTTAATATAGATGTAAATGAATGAGATTAAATGTGTTATGATTTAAGAATAAAGTCTGACATAATTTGAATGATTTAATATAGATCAGGAGTTTGTTGCTTCCAACACTGTTAACCAAGCAAGTTAAGTTCTGTGAGTTTTAGTTTTCTTTACAGTAAAATGGAGAAAATTCTTGACAGCCACTCTAATGTATTCAAAGTATTTTGAAAAGATTAATCAATTAATAGCAATTGATGATTTCAGAACCAACAAACATTTTCATGTTATTAAATAACACAGAATGAAGCAAATTAATTAAATGTGTTATTTTAAATACAGGTTACAAAGAAAGCTTTTGTCTAGTTATGTTTCATGCTTTTCTGAGCTAAAAAAATAAATTGGAGCATTAAAAAGAACCTAAATGTAATATGATTTACACCTAGCACTAGCTCATATTGGTATAGAAACCAGAGTTTCTATTTTTAAAAAAGATTGCAAAAGGTTTGCCTGGTTTTTACTTATCTGCAGATAATAGAGGTAACACAAGAAAGAATCTACTTTCTTTGTTAAGGCATATACTTGCTATTTTTTTGGTGAATGTGTATGCACATGTGTGTGTGTGCTTGAGCACATGAGCACATGTGGGCTCTTGCTTTGTTTTTAATATATCAAGTAGATATTTGTCTTCAATTCTATTAATTATAGTATAATTAAGTCTTAGTGTGAACTACTGATAGCCTTGTATTTGTATCCTATTTTTTTTTCTAGAAAAGAAAAGCTTGGTGGTCTTAGTTGTAGTTATTATTTTTCCATGGTCCAACATTGCCTATTCTCTTATCTCCTATTAGTGCGAATTAATTCTTCCATTGTCCACGGAACCACCAGGAATGGCAAGAACAATTAAATTTCACTTTTGCTCTTATCCTTTTAGCTCACAAGCTGGTGAGGTGCAGAAAAATTGACCCCTTTTAAAGGTATTCAGGCTGGAAGCAGACTAAGGCAAGAAGATCTCCTGTGTTGATATCTACTGGGGAAATGTTGGTGTTTTATATCCTGTGGAGAGGATGTTCTAAGTTGGTGTGATGAGAGTCCAGCATTATACATCAAGGCATGTAAGGTTCTAGCAAATGGTGGTATAAAATAGCATTAACATCTCTTTCTGTTTCTTTGTGAAATGAGATTTTTTTTTACTTATCGTGCTAAACATAAAACAATAGAATTGAACACTCCCTTATAAGTCTATGTTTTATACTTGATTTGCTTGCTGTTTCTACAAGGTATCTCCTGGTTACATTGATTATATTACCGGATTATCCGATGATTAAGGCCATTAACAATCCACTCTTGAGTAGTCAACATAACAATGTTTAGTTGCCTTGCAGTAACAATTAGGGAATGGAGCAATTTACCATAATTAGGTACTATCTGAAAAAAAAAATATCCACATTAAGGGAAGTTAAAAAGACTTCTTTTTTATGGTTAGGGACAACTGTTAACAGAGCGTTGTTTTCTGAATTACAAAGAAAATTATTGCACTTTTAATTTGCTCATTATTGCAAACACAGAAACAACAAATGGTTCTTGTTCTGAGTTTGCCCCGTGTGGCTTTGGGCAAGTTTCTTAACCTTTTTCTGTTCTTGTTTCATCATCTAGGAGGCAATGATAAGAGCCACACCACAAGTAGAAACTGATGGGTAATTAACGTTTGCAAAGTGCTTTGAGATCCTGGGGAAGAAAATGTTCTACAAATAAAAATGCACAATTTACATAAGATATATTTTAATTTATTTAAATGGGCTTATTCAGACTTAAGACTCAGCAGGGAAAACCCTTTGTTTCCTATTCTCAATTTCCCTTCATCAAATAAGAATATTTATATATTTTACATGTTTGTAATATCCTTTCAAGTCCTTGAATGGTGCTCTCTGCTTTTGTAAGTCTGTTTGGAATAAGATCACAATTTGTCTTCTGGAATTGTTCAATCATCCAAGAACTCTACCCAAATAAGATAGGATTATCCATTTGGGAAACATATTTTTTTTTTGCCTGTTTGTTTTTAGAAATGCTGCTCCAGGGAGGACAGGATTTCTTATTTAGAAACTGCTTTATATCCCTAGACTTGACAACTTGTCTGTTCCTGGCATCCTGGGACAGCCAGGGGAGGAAGAGGTAGTGAGTTACAGAGCTTCAGCTAGGTGGATTGGATGTGATGTTCCAGAGGTAGACATTCTTAGTCACAATTTGGAAAACCTGTAGTTATTGGGGGACCTGGTTAGACTGGTGGAGCATAGCTATTAAAAGTTAGATATTAGGTAGGTCAGTCAGTGCTTAGCTCATCATCTCAGGTTATCCAAACCTGGAAGGGGATTGAGGTACTAGGCTGTGAAACCTAGTAAGGATTCAGAGTAGTGACCAAGGTAAAAGCTTAGTGAACTATGCCAACGTGGGAGTAGGGCTTGAAGGAGAGGGTGGAGAAAAGAGCTCCAAATCAGAAACAAAGAAGGAAAACATTTCCCTGAGGAAATGGATCTGAGACTTTTAAAAAACATGAACATGAAGTGCTTATTATGTGCCAGTCACTAGGCACTTTACAAGCCTTCCCATCTTTAATCCTCTCAAGAAGTTTATGAGTTAGATACTATCATTATCCCCATTTTACAGAAGATGAAACTGAGAAATACAGAAATAAAATAATTTTCCCAAAGCCACACAGCAAGTAACTGACAGAGCCAGGATTTTAACTCAGGCAGTCTAGTTCCAGAATCCATGCAACTAACTATCTATTACTGATTTTTAGTGCTGGTCTTTAGCAAAGGGATGTGGGAGTAAATGCACACTGGCTATCTTTACTGAGTCATTAGATCTCAGGGAGGCTGATCTAAATCCAAACTAAACTGCATGGTGAGTCTTTATCTGAAGATACTGCCTTCCATTTGAATTGGCTTCAGAATTGGGAATGACATGGGTTTACAATTTGGGGCACCTTTGAACTCAGCTATGCAGAACCAAGAGAGGAATAGAGCAGAGAAGCAAAAGTGGGAGCAGTAACCACATCCTACTAGAATACTGGAATTAGTGTTTTTTATTCTGCTGCCTTCCAGGGCCATCTACATCATCTTCATTGAGTCAGGTTGGTTCTATGACTTGTAGGTGAGCTTCAGGATTTAGTAACACCCATAGAACCATGCTAGAATATTAAATTAGCCCCAATTCAAAGGGAAAGTTGCTGCCTTATGGATCAATAAATCTTGATTGTTTACTTTGATCTTCAATCCAAGCACTGACTAATCCTAATCCTTTTTAGTTAATGAGGCCAGGTAAATTCACAACCCAAGTTTGCCTGGGAAAATTATATATATAAATTTAGAAAGCCTACCTTTTCACCTCCAGCACTTTTGATGATTAGACTAGATTTGTATGTTCTCCCTGAATTGTAATTTACCAATTTGAACCTTCCAAAAATAGTCTACCCTTGGAATGAAGGAGAGATGTGTGTGTGTGTATTTGTGTGTGTGTGTGTGTATACACACCCACATATACACACATACATATACATATATAACACATATACACACATATATGTGTTTGTATATGTATATATCTTTTATCTATGTTAGCTTCTCAAATGAATATATAAATTGGAACCTTAAACGGTGAAATTCCTTATGCCACTGTAATGTTTGGAGGTGAGAAGAGAAAAGGAGAATGGGAAAGACCTGATTGGGTCTGTGATATAGTGTAGGGAAGGGGTAGGGAACGAGCATCTATTGTATGCCTATTCTATACTGGGCTTTATGCCAAATGGCTTACATATACAGTATAATTTAAAAATAACTTTGAAGGAATATTATTATCCTCATTTTATAGGTGAGAAAACGGAGGCTCAGAGAGGTTAAATAATTTGTTCAAGGTCACATTGCTAGTAAGTATGTGATCAAGCCAGGTTGTGAATTCACATCTGTTGATTGTGTGTAATGTTACTGTGGTTCCTCATATTTTATTTCTTTGTTTTTCTTCTCTATTGGTCTAGTGTCAAAAGTACAACTCATTTGGAAGTCACTTATTTTATCTAATTTATGCTACAGTAGCTAGTCTATTTTTGAGGCTAGCTAAAATCATCATAATGATGATTCTAATAACAATAATAATAATGATGTTAACAGTAACGAAATCATTTAGCGAGCTGTACTAGATGCCAGCCAGCATAACAAGTAGTTTGCATGGATTCATTCATTTGGTTCTTTACAACAAACATTGTGACTTTGGTACGGTGATTGTCTATATCTGAAGGAAAAAGCTCAGAAAAGTTAACTGAGTTTTCTGGCATCATACAGCTGATAAGTATCTAAGTCAGGACAAAATCTCAGGTCTATCTGACTACAGATCTCAAGTTCTTTTTTACTACCTCTTCACAGTCTCCTGAAATATTTTTTATTTAACTTCATAATATATAAAAGTCTGGGCTTTAAGTATTTCTATGCAGCATTGTCTTCTCTGGTGGCCTTTAACCTGTGCACTGCTGGCATGAGAAATGATGCCTCAGCCTGTAAATTGGTCCTGCATTGGGATCCACAAAGAATCACTATGGGTCTAGTGGATAGTCCTTTTTATTTGTTAATCCTTAAGTATGCCTCACTCCTATTTGAAAGTTTCAGTATCCTCAGCACTAAGCTCAATGCTTACACATCTGGGTCACTTCAGGCCTATTTGCTGGTTGCATGAGCTCTAGAATGGCACTTTCAGGAGTAGAATTGAGATGGGAGGGTGGTCATGGTGATTTTCTTTTAATAAATCTTAATGTGAAAAGTGGGGAAAACTTAATAAAAGGCTCCGAGGTGAACCGAATCAGGAAGAGGAATTTGTCACAAGTTTATGAAAATTACTGCAAAGAAGAGAAAAGGCCCTCATGAACAGCTAAAAAGCTTCTTGCTGTCTTGCATAAACGAAGTTTAAAGGTTTCCATTTCCTGTGGCAATTCAAATTGCTTTTCTTCAAGAAAGCACAGCAGTGCCTCTCCTTGCACAACACAGAACCTCTAAAAGTTGGGCTGCTCTCCGCTGTTTTAAAAATGGAAGATACTGAAAACCCACTACTCAGCAGGCAAGCTGAGGCTTTGGGAATGATTTTTAGAAGGTTTGGTCATGAGTTAATAAGTTCCCAAGATGAGACTAATTGGTACTGTCTTGGCTGTTACTTGTGTAAGAATTTCCTGTTCAAAGGATTTGTGCCATCAAAGACACAGGGGACATTAAAAGTTGCAAGCTGACTTAACAAAACAAGCGTGGTAAGGGAACTGTCAATAACAGGCCCAGGCAAATATGTTACAGCTTGAGTCAGGCTGGAGCCAGGCTGCCTGCATGCTGTTCCCTTCTACAGATGGGGCAGCACTTGGCAAAGCTGACATAGATTTGGAATTTAAAGCTATGTGGTGATTTCAGTATTTCATTTTCCCGAGAATCAATAAGGATGATTCAACACCAAACCAGATGGCCACGCAGCTACTGTGGAATATCAGCTACAGGCCAACCTTTTATTTTTCTTCAGAACTTTACCTCTTACAACAACCTTATTTCCCAAAGTGTATTAAATGCAGCAAAACACACTTCACTGGGGAGAGTCTATAATATGCCTCTTTTTTCCCCTCAGAACTGCCATTAGGATTCTCAGGAAGGTCTAATGCCTCTCAGAACTCAGAAAGCCAGGATGCACATTCAAAGGCCGGAGAACATGGAGAAGCTTCAAAATGATGGGGAGTGAGTTTGGGGGTTGGGGGTTGTTGGGATTGTACTTTGTAATCTGCTTTTTCATTTCATTTTGCTTTCGACTAAAACATTGCAGAAGAAAGCATGAGGAAGACAGTTACAGAGCAAGTAAAAGAGACTCTACCAGGCCTAGCAGCTGCTAAAAAACTGTTTTGGAAGAAGTTTGTAGGCCAGTAATATAATAGCCCCGGATTCTTCCATCTGTCTTAGAGACCTTTGTATTTCTCTCCTGAGTCCCTAACTTTTAACTCCATCTTCCTCTTTTGCCCTTTCACTTCCATATTTTAACTTTTTATTTTGAAATACTTTTACATTTAGAGGAGAGTGCAAACTAGTGCAACCTTTATGGAAAATAGTATGGAGAATCCTCAAAGAAATAAAAGTAGACCTACCATTTGATCCAGCAATCCCACTCCTGGGTATTTGCCCAAAGGAAAAAAAGTTATTTTGTCAAAAAGACATCTGCACTAGAATGTTTATTGCAGCATAATTAACAATTGCAAAGATATAGAATCAACCCAAGTTCGCATCAATTCATGAGTAGATTAATAAAATGTGGTGTATGTATACCATGGAGTCCTACTCAGCCATAAAAAATGAATTGATGCATTTTGCAACAATCTGGATGGAACTGGAGATCATCCTCCTAAGTGAAGTATCTCAAGAATGGAAAAACAAACACCACATGTATTTGCTATTAAAGTGGAACTAACTGATCAGCACTCAATGTGCACAGATGTAAGTAAAACTCAATGGAAATAGTGTAGGTGGGAGTGGGGAGGTTGGGAGGGATGGGTAAAATCACACCTAATGGATACAATGCACACTGTATGGGTGATGGGGACACTTATAACTTTGACTTAAGCAATAAAAAAGCAATCCATGTAACCAAAACATTTGTACCCCTGTAGTCTTCTGAAATTAAAAAAAAATCCAAAGAGACTGCAAACATGGAAGTGCTTCATAAATTATAAAGTTATAAATAAATATATATAAGGTCAAAAAATCCAGCATGAACAACAACAATAGAAACAATTAATGTAATTACTGATATATTTGGGTTTAAATTATAACCTTGCCATTTGTTTTATATTTGTTTTATTCAGCATTATTACGATCTATTTCCGTTCTATTTTGCCTTCTTTTGAATCAACCATTTTTATTATTTCATTTCACTCTCTAATTGCTTTTTGTTTATACACACTTCTACTATTTTTTAGTGATTACTCTAGAGATTATATCATACATCATACATACCCTGATATAATTTAGTATTTGACCACTTTTCAATCATAAGACCTTATAATAATTTTAATACTTACAATAATATAATAATTCCAAATTTACATTATTGTCATCATTTATTTTAATTTTACATAAATATAAAAATCCATAATTACCATTATTCTTTCATATAGGCAATATTGATTTAGATTTACCCATATATTTAGCTTTTCAATTGCTTTTTATTCTGTCTTGAATTTTTGTGTTCCTTCAGTGATCATTTTCTTCTGCCTGAAGAACTCCCCTGGATTTTTTTTTTAATTTCAGTGTGCATCTACTAGTAACAAAATCTATTTTATTTGTCTAGAAATGCATTTTTCATTTTGCCTTAAATTTTGAAGGCTGTTAATTTCTGAGTATAGAATTCTAGGTGGGCTGTTATTTTCATTTGGGATATTAAATATATTATTCCATTGTCTTCTGATTTCCATCATTTTGTCAAGAAGTAACTGTCAGGCTTATTGTTCATTTGCAACATGAACATGTTCTGTTTTTTTTTTTTTTGGCTACTTTAAGCTTTTTTTCCTTAGACTTTCAATAGTTTTACTATGCTATGCCTAGAAGTTGGTTTTTTTCTTAATGTTTGTAATACTTCTTGACCTTTCAGCTTGATTCCTTCAATCAATTTTAGAAAATTCTTGGTCATGACCTCTTCAAATATTGCCTCTGCCCAATTCTCTTTCTCTTCCATCTCTCAGACAACAAATAGATATATGTTAGGACTTCCCATCATATCCTATATATTTCTTATAATTCTTTTTTTTTGGAAAGCATGAAAATGAGGTTTATTGAGGAGAGAAAGAGGATTATAGGGCAAGAGCAAGATATAGGTTTACAGAGTATGATACATATGCCACAGATGATGACTGGACCCATTGTAGCAGCAAAGGGAGAGCAAAAGGAAGGGTATGAAAAGCTCTTATAATTCTTTATTCTCATAATGATTCAGCTTAGGCTTTTTACTAATTTATCTTCTGATGCATTAATCCTCTGTTCAGTTGCTTCCAGTCCTCTCTTAAATCCATTTTTGATTAAATGACAGACATTTTGATTAAATTATAGACATTGTATATTAAAAACTCTAAAGGTTCTGTATAATGTGATATTTTTTCAGAGAGGAAAAATGATCTTTTGTCAAGTAGCCAGAGTAGGAGCTGATCTTCTTTATCCAATCAGTAGCTGAGCTGAATCAATGCTGGATTTCAAATTTATAAAGCTTGGTCTATTTCTGGTTTGCTTTCACTCCTAGTGTCTTTCTCTCACAGGGTCCCAATTGAGCCTGGTGGGTTTCCCAGAGCTCCTCCTCCTTTGAAGGTCTTGAACTCCAAACTTGTCTACCCAGATCAGTTAAGTAGATGACAACTTCACTGAGCTCTTCGAATGTCTTCTGATCTGTTTAGTTTCTCCCTGTGCAGCCTAAAAGTCAACAAATACCCCAAGGAATGCAGAATATTGGGCTCACTTCAGGGAGTTTACCTTTTCTCTGGGTTCTTGGCCTCTTCAATTCCTGTCTGTCATGGAAGCTCGTTGAAACTTTCAGGTAGATTTTCTTTTGTATTTCATCTTTCTTTTCTAGTTGTTTTTATGGGATACTTAGTTATAGGAAATGTTACAGGAAATGTTCAGAGAATAGTTTGGGGTGATCTGGCTCATTAAGAGTTTGTTGTTTTTGGTGCAGTTTTACTAACTACATGTTATGCCAGAGAAAGATGCATCTTCCTACAGCATCCAGTTTAATGTAACCTAAGATTCACAATAAGTTAATTAAAATTTACAAAAAGTATAAAACCCCAAAACACTCCAACATTATCTTACTTGATTTACAATGAAAAATCTCTGGTTAAATAGTTATGTGAATAGGGTTCCAGTATATGCTTATTTTGACCCATGTGCATTAATTATTCTTACTGAACACTAAGTAGTATCTAGATTTAGGGCTTTGCAATCATCATTTTATTTTATTTGTTAAGATTTTAAATGTTAACATTTCAGTATATTTATATATGTGCAAATGCTTGGATTAAAAAATGTAAGCAAATTGGTAGAAGCAGCTGCCATGATTTCAAATTGTAGTCTAACTCAGTGCTTGTATCCTTTCTTAAAAAACAAGGTCTTATTGGCTAGTTGTAGTGGCTCATACCTATAATCCCAGCATTTTGGGAGGCTGAGGTGAGAGGATTGTTTGAGACCAGCCTGGTCAACATAGCGAGACCATGTCTCTTCAAAAACTAAAAAAAACAAAAACAAAAACAAAACAACAAACAAACAAACAAACAAAACCCCTAAGGTCTTATTATTGTAAGGGAGGGAGCTGGTCTTGAAGAAGTTTAATGAGCAATCTTTTGGTTGTAACAACAAAACTAACTTAAGCCAATAGAACCTTGTTGGCTCATTTCTTAGTTACTTTAGGCTGCTATAACAAATTACCATAGACTGGACATTTAAACAACAAATATTTATTTCTCATAGTTCTAGAAGCTGGGAGTCTAATATCAAGACACCAGCAGATTCAGTGTCTGGTGAGGGCTTGCTTCCTGGTTTATAAATGGCCATCCTCCTGTTGTGTTCTCACATGACAGAAGAGATGAAAGAACTCTCTGGGTTTTTGTTTGTTTGCTTTTTTTTTTTTTTTGACAGGGTCTTTCTCTGTTTCCCAGACTGGAGTACAGTGGCATGATGATAGCTCACTGCAACCTCCAACTCTGGAGCTCAAGTGATCTTCTGCCTCAGCCTCCTGAGTAGCTAGGCCTACAGGTTCACACCACCACACCCAGCTAATTAAAAAAACATTATTTTTAAGATCTCGCTATGTTGCCCAGGGTGGTTTCAAGCCCTGGGGCTCAAATGATCCTCCTGCCTAGGCCTCCCAAAGTGCTGAGATTAACAAGTGTGAGTCATCTCACTCCTTTTTATAAGGTCACTAATCCCATTCATGAGGCTCCATCCTTATGACCTAATCACCTCCCAAAGACCCCACCTCCAAATACCATCACATTGGGGATTAAAATTTCAATGTGTGAATTTTGGGGGAGCATAAACATTCAGTTCATAACAGTTCATGTAACTGAGTTGGCCTTTCTTTCCATATTTCTAATAAGTTTCCCTTTGTTTGCTGGTCTCATTTTTATTCAGGCTCTCTTTACAGTAAAAAGGATGGTTCTCCAAGCCTGCTTCCTCATCCAAACAGAAGAGAAACTCCTTCTCTCCTATTGTTTCTATATCATGTATTATGAAAAGACTCTGGCACAATATGAGTCACATGTCCAACCATAGATCAAAGATATGGTATTATAATTGGCTGAGTTTTGGTCACATGACCATATTTGTGATCAAGGAGGCAGATCACTGTGATTGATAGCCTCAACATGACTACATAGGGAAGGGAGGCTGTTTATTATATTTTTGCTGCCTAGAGTTGTCTGAAGAATGCTTCTCGAATAACATAGAATTATCCATGAGTCATATATCATCACCATAAGTCTGGAAGAGGTATTCAGAAAACTATGTACTGCCTTCTTTCCCCTATACTTACTTACATAGCTTCATTTTAGTAGTTCTTAATGTTTTCAAGTTTTGGGTTAAGCTCCTCCTCATTATCTGGCTCTGGCGTACAACTTTGGCTTGAATATATTTTAGAAATGAAAGAAACATACTCAGTGAGGGAAGCTTCCCTTTCAGCTCATCCAGACACACTTGGTCTCAAGATCTTCCTTTTGGACTAATTGCCTAGTGTAAGCTTTAACTATCTTTTCCTCTTAGCCCTTCATTCTAACCATGAGCTCCTACTTAGCTCTATTTACACTCTTCAGATTATTCATGCTTGGGGATTGGCTAATGTTTGAATGGGCAGTGCATAAAAACTCTTAGATCAAGGTAACTCATTACTTAGACTGTCAATGTTCTTTGTTCTGTGTGCTTGCTTCTGTTGTGAATATTTTTCCTTGATTTTTGGTTTCTACAAAATTCCTGGTTCCTGATAGTATTAGAATTATACCTTTGTCAATTGTGGGTAAGATGAGGGGGTCATGCTACAGAGGGTTGCACACTACGTACATGTCAGAGGTGGAGAAGGTACTGGTGATTAACCTGGAGAAGAGAACTAATATTTTTGATTGCCTATAATCTACTAGATGATTCGCAAATATTTTAAACTGTCCTATGATCTTGATAAGAGGGAATAACACATTTGTTTTACAGAATCTAAAGCTCAGAAAGGTGAAGTGACTTGCCTAAAGCCATATAATCATTCAGTGGTGAAGTTGGTATTCAAACTTTCAGTTAACATTGACTCTAAAGCCTGAGTTCTTTTCAAAGAAACAAGTGATGGATGAAGTTTAGACATGGAGGCAGGAGGATATGGTGACAGATGTATCCATGCTGTTTACCTTTCAGAGAAACTAAACCCTGTGAGGACCTAAGGATTATGATGCTAATCAAAAGACCAGAATCAGTATCAGGATCTCTAGGATTAAATCTGTAGCAGGGACACCACTGAAGATAGCACAGGTATACCAGGAACCCAAGGAACAGCCCTCTTATCAAGGTCATATGACTGAGGAAAACTGAGGTTATACTGCCAGAGCTATCAAGTTTAAATGCCAAACTTAGAGACCAAAGGCAAGTCGAAGCAAGGTTCAAAGCAAGACAGAAATGGGATGAGTTCATAGAGGTTCTGAATAAGTATGAGTGGAAGGAAGGAGGATTTCTAAAATTATTGCCCTCCATATAAATAGGTATTTGTGGCTTACCTTTAAGGAATATGATTTGTAGGTGGGTACTACAGGTTTAAAAGGCCAAAACACACCACTGCTAAAAGATGCAAGTGTTCCCAGTATATTCAGCAAGGGAAATGTCCAAAAAAAAAAAAAAAAAAAAAAAAAAAAAAGGAACAGGTGAATGTCCTGGAAAGCAGTGATTAAGGCTGTGTGGCACTAAGACTTGCAGAGCACTAATTAAAAGCTGCCAAGTATTCTATCCCCCAGGTCAAACCATTTGAATGGGAGATGGGGAAGCAACTCAGCCAAGGCTTTGAACTGGCTAGGAATCGAAGACAAAGAGTGACAAATAAGTCTAGTTTCCAAAATAGCAGTTGCTGCCACTAGTCAATAAACGGTTTTCCAGCTTGCCCAGTGTAAAAGGGATTGTTAATCCCCCCATTGTCTTTCTAGCCACACCCACAGATCAGCACTGCCATCAGTCTCCTTACCCACCAAGCTCTGGCAACTCTTAAAAGGAATTTTCCAAGTGCTTTAGTTCAGTGCTCTAACTGTCACAGCTCACTAGCCATGCCCTGGTTCCTTCTGCACCTGGAAACTATGGGTGGGGGCTGGTTTTCTGCTAGATCTCAATGACTAATGCACACCTGCACATTCTTTTGTTCCTATTGGCAAAAGAAACATTTCACAGAACAATTTGAAAAGAGTGTTGTCAAGAAATTTGGGCAAAAATTCCCACATGGCCTTTATTTTCTTCAGGATTGAAATCAGTGAGATCTTGTAGGATCTTAGAATTAGTATCTTTTTTCTCATAACTTTTTTTTTCTTGCATTTAGTTTAGTAACCTTCACTGGGAATAAAAGATTAAGAATTACAGTTTCTTTTGGTATGAATTCATCCAAAAATGTGTATGCCTTTTCTTTAGCTATCATGCTAGCTAATTTGGGGAACTTGGGTATGATGTCAAAATTAGTGTGCTGTTCTTAGGAGGTAACTTTGAGGAAGTATCACCTTAATTTGTGTCCCCTGATAATCTACTCAAGCTATTATTAATCAGTTGCTGTGTCTTCGAAGGGAAGAAAAATCTTCTATAACTAAGAGGTGATTTTAAGGTCAGAGGAATTCCATTTCCTTGGAATAGAGTGAATGGGAGAAGAAACCTAGGAATTAGAAAAGAGTGAAATCATGATTTGCATTCAAATGCCTAACTCACACTGTTAAGAGTCAATCTTGATGCACAGTAGGTATCCAACAATTGTTTTATCATGTTGCTGCTGCAGGTTATGGATGCTTGTCAAGGAGCTAGAACTAGAGAAGTTTCATTTTAAGGAAGGATTTAGGAAATGGGCCATACTAAGAGATCAGAAAAGATAGAATCAAGACAGCAAACCCAGGCTCAGTAAAACCAATGGTCAGGATAAAAGTTTGATCATAAGCAGTGTGAACTGAAAAGAACAAGTATACAATTAATGAAGAAACAATGCGGGATTTCCAAAGCTCATGCTGTTCCCAAGGCAATGGGTAATGCAAGAAGTCTAGAGGCATGTGGTCCTAATATAGCCTCTGGAGAATATCGGGGTAAGTAAGCTGAAACTAAAAAGATCAAATAGGGCAGATGGACCAAGCTAGAGTTATCAGACCATTTATAAACTGATTTATATTTATAAACTCATGGTAGTGTTATAACTTTGGACAGATTTGGCTTGGTATTTTGAAAGTGTTTTGAAAGGCAATGTAAATAGGCAGATGTCATAGTGGGTTGCAGTACCAGATTCTTAGCACCTATTGTCCTGTATCAGGCCAGCTCTATAGCTTTATGCATTCATTATTGTTGCCTGGTTCATGTTTGACATTTGAGTTTGCTACTCCTGGTGGAGGCCATCTGCTTGGCACTCTACCTCCACATCATTTCAGTTCCTATGGCCATTTGTTCCCAACTATCAGGAACGACTTTGCCCTGGTCTCTGGGACCACTAAGCCTGTTTCTAATCAGAAGAGATTTAGGGATGATTGGTCTAGTTCTTCCACACGTCAGCAACACATTATGCTGCTTATCTAGCATCTGGTTTTGTCACAGTAATTGGGATCTTTCCTTATTCCTTATAAATAAACTGAATCTTTATACTTCCGTTTTAGTACCTGGGTCCTTGATGTTTTGACTGGCGTTGAAATTCTGTGTTGGCATTCTGTCTTGTACCCCATTTCTGTTTCTTGATATGTGGCAGCAGCCCTTACTTATGCAGTGAATTTATTTGTGAGTATTTGTCTAGGAATTCTAGTCATTTAAAAGTCTTTGCTTAACTACCTTACAATCTTAAATGATCTGACCTAAGGGAATATACAGCATGACAGTTTAAAATAAGTATTATTCACAAAGTTATTGCTGCACAACACCAGTGTTTGTCAGAAGACTGGATTACCAAATTAACAGCCTAAAAAAGACATGGAAAAAGTGGGAAAATGAAGCTAAGGAAAGGAAAGAGTGATAAATTACAGGTGTGTGTGTAAAATATCCGCCTGTCACACACACATGTGCACATACACACAAAACAGCTTTGGCAAACTGAAATTGAAATGATTGAAAGAAAATACTTGGTATGCTAGTATCTTAGTTTGCTTTGTGTTGATATAAAGGAACTCTCAAATCTGGGCAATTTATAAAGAAAAAAAGTTTATTTGGCTCATGATTCTGATAACTGGAAAGTTCAAGATTCGATATAAGCATCTGATGAGAGCCTCAGGCTGCTTTCACTCATGGCAAAAGGCAAAGGGGAGCTGGTGTGTGCAGAGATTACGTGATAAGAGAAGAAACATGGGGAGGGGAGGGGGAGGAAGGTGCCAGGCTCTTTTTAACAACCAGTTCTCTCAGGAACTAATAGAGTGAGAACCCATTCACCCCTGAGGAAGGACATTAATCTATTCATGAGCGATCCACCCCGATGACCCAAAAACCTCCTATTTAAGCCCAACTTTCAACATTGGGGATCAAATTTCAACGTAAGTTTTGGAGAGGACAAACATCTAAATGATAGCAGATAGTCGTTGGTGCTTTTCTGCAAATAGCTCAAATTCCCTTCCCTTTCTGGGCCCATTGTTAAGATTGTGCTTCCTAACTCCGTCATGGTTTGGTGGAACTGTGAAATTAGTTTTGGCCAACGGGTTATGAGCAGAAGTGACATGCCTCATTTCAGTGTCAGAAAGGCCAGATATTTAATTGCCTGTGTGAGATCCTTCTTAGGTTTCTTTCCTTCTACCTGTATGGATGGAGATGTTCAAGATGGTGGCTGCTCTCTCAGACTGAATTCCTGAGAGATCCCTGAGTAACTACAATGTGAAGAGCACCCTTCCACCTTCAGCAACCCATGATAGACATGTAACATGGGCAGGAAATATACTTTTGTTGTTTTAAGTCACTAACATTTTAGTGGTTTTTCTTTTTCTTTCTTTCTTTCTTCTTCTTCTTCTTCTTCTTTTTTTTTTTTTTGTTATACCTACCACAGCATAACCCAGCCTATCTTGACTGATATAACTGGCTTAGATATCAGACTTCTCCCTTCAGATTCCTCAACAAATAAGTCATATCTTTCCTAGTGATGAATAGCAGTCTGGTTTTGAAAGGAAAACTATTTTTTCAAATCAAAGTGAGGACTGCTGATTCAGAAGAATGAGCCCCAACAACTATTTTCATACTTATGCCTGGTTTAGAAATCTCCTAGCCAATACTGACCAGGACGACACAGCTCAGCTTGAAATCTGTATGAGAGCGAGGATATCAATACAAAGGCTGCTCGCTGACTAAGCCTGTAGATTCCAGCAGGGAATTGACAGTTTGATTTATTCTATAAAAATGGGCTTTAGGATTCAGTTTTGGGTCAAAATGAAAAATGCCAGGGGACAGTAGAAAAAATTTATGATGATATATTATTTAACTGTGAATAAGAAATATTTGAGATTAGATAAGAAGCCTATCCCAAAAAAGACAGGGTAAGCAGCTTTCATGTCATCCTACTTCCATCCTTTGCTTAAATTCTCATTAATATGTTACTTTGTCTCCATACTTGTTGTTTCATTTCAAGTCAACTGGCAATATTACATAATCCATATCTTGTTAAGTGTACTGATGTTTTTGAAATTAGGTATTGTCTTCTTGGAAAAAGCTCAAGCTACTAAAAATGGAAATATTTCATGGTGGCAGTTTATTGATTGATTGAAAATCTGGGTGCAGAATTCTGTTCAACCTCTGATTAGGCCATCTCATCTTGCTAATAGTTATAGAAAACTACCAGGGAGTCTAGTTAAAAGAGTGTTTATTTTCTTTTTTCCTTGTGAGGCATTCCCTAAACAAAAAGTGAGACCTCCACTTTTTAAAATAACTTAATGTTCTCATTTTAAAATAGTAAATGATAATTATAGAAGGTACAAGCAAGAAAAAAGTAAATAAAATCCCTCAAGTTTATCACAAAGAGGAACTACTGTTAATATTTTTATATGCTTTTGTGACGATGGGATCATACTCTTTGGTAACTTGCTTTTTTTAACTTAATATATCATGGAGATTTTCATCTCTTTAAATAAACATTTACAGTAAATGCGTTTCGTGGTCTTGTTCTATCAAATGTATACACGATAATTTAATTGATCTCCCTATAAGTGCACAAGTAGATTGTTTCTAAATTTTCTATATCAAATACTGTAATGAACAGTTTTCTCATTTTTGCACTTCTATAATATTTCCGTATGGCACATTTCTAGAAAGAAAATTGCTGGGAGAAAGAGTATATACATTGTTAATGTTTTTGGTACAGTTTGGAAGACCATAAAATTTCCTCCTTATAGTTTATATTCCCTTCCAGCTATGAATAAGAGTACCTGTTCCTCTGTACCTTACAGACACTGGTTATCACCATTTAAAAATATTTGCCAATTTGAAAGGCAAAAGCTACAGATTTTACATTTTTAAGGTAAGCCTCCTGGAAAAAGAATAAGACTAGTTATGCAATGTGTTCTTAAATAGGGCCATATTTTAGGGTCTAGAAGTGGTTAATTTCTTTCCTAACTCTCCATTTGAAATTTCCCACAGAGCTTTGTTTTATGCAATGTCATCCATCATAACTAGAGATGTGCTACATACAGTAACTCACCAATCATTCAAGTCCCGGTAAACCTGTAATATTTGCAATTTGTGTCTATTGCACATATTTATCTATTTACTCCACTTTCATCATCTGTAGGAAAACAGCTATATTTGCCTCAGTAGCATCATCAGAGAGAGAAATAAGTTTGCAAGTTTCACCTGTTTGTATTCCTTTATCTGATTTACTGTGGACTATGATCGTTTGATTTGTGAAGTAACGATGCTGAATGAGGAATCAGAACAGTGGCAAGGAAAATATTTTTTAACAGAAAGTCTTTTTTTATTGTTTCACCAGTTGGAAAGATAAAGTATTCAGAAGGGAAGAGTATGTCATCATAAAACTGAGTTAGATAATAGGCAATAAGGCATAACAGCATTTCCTAACCTCTTGGATAAAACTTGCAAAAATCTTCAAGAACCAATTACACAGAACAATATATCACTAGGGTGTGAATTCTCTTTAGTTGCTTTGTGATTTTCCATAAATGGTGAGCACATTGCTTGGTGGAATTAAAAATACACAGGAGCTCTCTCTAGCTTGACATTCTCTGGCTTGCATTGTCTCAGCTGTGGTTCTTGGCTTTTTTTTGTTTTGTTTTGTTTTGTTTTGTTTACAGATCACTTCATTGAAAGAGAAAAAGGAAAAAAAAACAACTTGTTTTCATGCCCCACTTCTAATAACACCCAGTGGGAAAATACTGGGGTACAAGGCTTTCTTTTCTATTTCTGTGGCAAAGCAAGGTTGCAGATTTTTGAAGAATCGCTAAAACTAGTAGTAATATGTCGGGGGCTTTGTTCTCTCTTACACTGTCAAGTGCAACAGATAATGGTATGGATGCTGATTTTCCCACTCATTTATTGAATACACCCATCCCTATCCCTACTTGTATTTTACTATCTACTAAGAGAAAACACTTACTAAGAGAAACACCTAACTTTTACCAAGAAAACGGATCAAAATGATAACAATCCACGGTGCCAGCTCATTCATTGTACCAGCTCATTGAAGCATGATCAGGAGTCATTTCCCCAGTGACAGCTCTAGTTACCTTTGATTTAGTATTTTATTGACATTCCTGAAATTCTGTAGCATGTGAATTCATAAAATCCTTAACAGTGGTTGGGATAATCAATCATTCTTCTTGGTGATTCTCATTTTTTCTTTAAGTAATATTTATGTAACTTTTATAATAATCAATATGAAATTGTTAGATTTTTCCAAGTCTGTGAACTTCTAGCTTGGAGTCATATTTTCATCTTTTATTATTTTGATAGTTAATTTTATGTGCCAAGTTGGCTTGGCCACAGGGTGCCAAGATATTTGGTCAAATATTCTGCATGTGTCTGTGAGGTGTTTTTTGGATTCAAACATTTGAATTGGTGGACTGAGTGAAGCAGGTTGCCCCTAATATGGGTGGGCCTCATCTAATCAGTTGAAGGCCTCACTAGAGCAAAAAGGCTGACCCTCCCATGAGTAAGAGGGAACTTCTCCTGCCTGACTGCTCAACCTGGGACATTGCTCTTTTCCTGCCTTCAGACTCAAACTTAAACATTGGCTCTTCTTGGGTCTTGAGCCTGCCAGCTTTTGGACTAAGGCTACATCATCGGCTCTCCTGGGTCTCTAGCTTGTCCACTACAGATCTTGGGTCTTCTCAGCCTTCATAATCACATGAGCCAATTCCTTATAATAAATCTCTTTGTGTATATATGTATAAACATAATATTATATACACATATATATTAAATATTATATTTGTATATATATACAAACACACATACACATACATGTACACACATCCTATTGGTTCCATTTTTCTGGAGAGCCCTGACTAGAGATCATTTAACTTACAGATAAAGGTATGTCCCATTAGGTTCTCCATTACTTATTCCTCACCTGAAATTCAAATGCTTTGGGATATCTTCAGCATCTACATGGCACAGGGCTGTTACTATCAGCAGCATTAGATGTTGGACTAAGGCTGACTCACAGGGTCATGATTATAGCAAAACACTTCCTAGACAATTATATATTGGTAGAGACTGAGAAAACTATTGGAGATTATAGTTTTAGAGGAATTTGAATATTGACTAGGTTATTTCTTCTTGTACTTTAATATCTTTAGGACATACATTGCATATTATCCATTTTGCATATTCCATGACTTGCTCATAGTAGGTAATGAAGATTAGATATCCTCAGTTATATACATTTTTACAAATCATAGTGGGTGGTGATTAGGGACTTTGTTAGTTGCAAGACACACAACATGACCTTTTGGGTGCAACTCTTGTTTCAGTTGGGCCATTTGCTGGCAGTGAAGGGGTGCTGGTAATTGTGATCCTGGCAGAATCACTCTGTCAGAGGCTTATGCATCTGTTAAGAAGGTATCAGCTATTAATTGACATTTGATAATCTCTGCTTCTCAATACTGGTTTCACAAAATATCATGTAAGCATTTTAGGGTTTCTGGAAATTTATTATAAAATATAAGAATTGATAAAATTAGCAATATATGAAGTTTATTATTAATAGTTTGGGAGTAAAGTGGGGTGGGGTAGAGATCCAAATTGTAGGAATGTAAAATATAAAATGGATTTATCATTATCTTCCTTTCATCTGAATATCCTATCTTCCTAACCCTCTCAGATACTGCAGCAAAATTCTGTAAGGAAAAAAAAAATGAGATCCTTTACAGAATGACAGCAAGGAGGAATGAACTGGGTCAGGGGAGTTTAGCTCTAGCCTGATAATTTCAATCTGACCCAAGTCAGTAATGAAAGTTGCTCGATGCACTATGGGAAATTTGATGGTAGTCTAGGGCCAAACTTAATGGGCAAGTGCATCTATCAGCACAACACATCACCACTGAGCAATCACATTTATGATCTCAAAAGAATTAAAGAGGCAATGAAGGCAAAATGCTTCTCAAGGAAAACAGGTAGGTTCTTCCCTGTCAAGGTTGAGATTAAAATCCTCTGAGCCAAGGTTCTATTTGCCACCTTTAGTGCTAGTGCTGCACAAGTCAAGTCATGGACTTTTAATTTGATTAAAAACTTAAGTGCCCTCAATTTTACTGCTTTAGGTTTGCATCATGCATCATCGAGTCATAAGATGGGAAACATCTGTTTTAATTTGTAAGAAAGTATCAAACAGAGACTTCTTAACACAGCTCATCAAGACCAGCAAAAGCAGAACAACCAGCAGGTGAAATGGGTAATAATATGACCATTTCTAGATTCAGCAGGTGCCAGCAATGTCTTGTAACCAGGAAAGTCACCAGGCCACTAATTATTATAGTTCAAGGTCCAAGGTCATGGGAGAGACACTGAAGCATATATTGAATGAAAGTCTCTAGTGCAGATGTAATTGGTGATTGGATGTCAATTATAAATAAGGCATAATATGATATCCAAATGATAATGGTGAAGATACTATAGGATTTTTGGTTGTCAGTAAACATATTAACAACTATTACAGTGTTTTCATTGTGGAAGGCAGTACAGTTGGCAAGGAGGAATTAATTGATCTTTGCAAAATTCCATTAATAATAAAGGCAGCCCTTAGTTTCCCGTTTTTACTTTATTCATCAGGAAGAATGATGTCTGCTTGCCCAACTCTCAAATGCTCTAAGGCAGTAGTTCTCAACTTTGCACATTAAAATCACCGGGGGAGTTTTAAAAATAAAATCTACTGCCTGGGTCCTGGGTCACCTCCCCACCTCCAGAATTTTTATTCAGTGCATCTAGAGGGAGGTCCGGGTATCCATGTGTCTTTAAAAAGGTTCTTTGGTTGTTTTTTAAAGCCAGCTGTTTGACAGTGAGACATAATACCATCAAGGCCATGTGTTAGCTCCACCCATAGTCCAAATAGGTGACACCCAAGCGGTGAGATTTCAATTGCCCCTAAAGTATCCTTGGTCTCTTGGTATATGTCTGGCATCAGCCCTGCCACACAGCTTAAAATAACTATGTTCGGATTTGTACACCCTAAATTGCAGATGTCACTTGAAAGAGTTGATACATTAATACCTTATTGTAAATTTATTTATCATATTAGCTAGCAAGGGGAGCATGGATTTTAACAGTGGAGCCAAAGCTCTAATATATGGAGTGCTACCTAGTGAGGGAAGTTATGCCTAGGGTGACCAACCTTCCCAGTTTGCCTAAGATTGAGGGTTTGCCTCAGTTATCAAATGAGGATAGTCCTTGGTAAACCAGGATGTGTTGGTAACTATAGGCATGTGTTGAACATCAGGATCTATGAGAGTGTTGGGCACCTGGGTAAGAGCGAGAGACACTAAAGGAGGAGGAGGAAGGAAGGAGAACAAAGGACCCATTTCACTTCCTTTACCATTTTGTCTGGAGATTATATATACCACAACAGTGGAACAGGATCATTGAAATAGTGTGGGTTATTTATTTTTCTTATTTTCTAAAAGAAACATAAAGAATACGTTATATGTGTTTTTGCTTTGTATTTTCTTTTCTTCTATTTCTAGAAGGTAGTTAGGCCATGTTTTGGCTTGCCTGGGGGTGGGGTGTAGTTTATGTTTCCAAATTTACCACAAACAAACGATAAATCTTCTACTGGCTTTTGGAAAGCTTCAACTCATTAAAGAGCTGGAAGGAGTGGTCCAGAGGTGAAGCCTTTGAACGTGGGTAGATGGAAGCAGCAAGACAGTGAGAGAATAGACCTTAAAACTAGGTAGGGGATTGTGGGTTGGGTTATCAAGAAAACTAGGGTGCTTGGGCTGTATGTGTGTGTATGCGTGTGTGTGTGTGTGTGTGTGTGTGTGTAGAAGGCTAGGTAGTATACCTAAGGATGCTGAATCTGAGGCCCATTCTTTGCAAATATTCCCATGCTTGGCATTGTATGGAAGCTACTGAGTTGCCCAATTTTAAAGGGCCAATGTGAGTTTATCAGTGGTGACTGGTATAAACATTCAGAGATCTTCCCCAATGTTCTTCTTTATGTAAGACTGTTGGAATGCCCCAAGATGGATGCCATTTAATTTATTGCAGGCCCAGTAGGATGGGGGCTCAGAGAAAAATTTAATTAAATTTAAACAAAAAAGTGATATTTCTAATATATACAAGTATGTGCAAAAAACTTCATACTCACTACATTTGCTATAGAGAAGCTACTGTATGGCAGGCACCTTATTATATATATTATTAACACATTGACTGCCACACTAGAAAAACAAAATTCTTCCTTGGGGCCACAGTGTTTAATATGAAAATAGAACAAAAACTTCAAAAACAAAGCAATCTTTTCTAATTTAATGAAAAATGAAATTTATTGATTTCTATTCATTTAATCCACATTTTTAGAATTAATTTGTCAATATTAATTGTAACAATAAGAAAATCAACAAGTAATATTTTCATGAACCAACTGCAGGGTTTTGCCCAGGTTTTGCTTCATGAGGCCCCAGGCTCAAAACTAGAGTGAGTTAAATACAACTCACATGGCAGTTAATGTGTTAATGTGTTAATGTTTACAACCTATGAGGCATGTGTGTATACATCTATGTGCTTATATCCATAGCATAAGTATATATACATGCACATATATAATAAATATTCATATTTATTGAATAATATGCAAATTTCACAGGTGAGGATCAGGAGGTAAAGCTGACTTACCATATAACTTCTAATAAATGGTCATGGTAGAGCTGGGGATTTTAATCTTTGCCTGTCCAATTCCAAATCCAGTGCTCTCCACTTTCATCATGTATTGGTTAGACAGAATAACAAGAAAATAGAATACTGCAAAACTTCTCGGCTACTCATTTCTTTTCTCCAAAGGAAAAAGTATGTAGGTACAGATTGAAGGAACAAATGTGTTGACATGTTCAATGGAGTTGGCCTCACTTCCTTGGATGACAAATTTTGACTACTTTCAAAACCTGAGGATTGAACTTAGTCTCTGGGATAGGAAGTTCTGTGATGGAGTTTTTTGGTGCAGCTGTTTTGGGGTGTGTCTGTGTATCTGCCTGGAACAAGCTCAACTTTATTTCTAGACACTTTTAAATGTGTTTCTTATGGCTTGTGACCACAATTCATCACCAAGTTATTTTTCTCTTGGCCAATTTCCATCTATCATTCAACTGCAGCAAAAGAAAGGAGAGCAACTCTAAAAAGTGGCATACAGCCTGGTAATTATTTTGCTTTCATATCCTAATTAGGAGCAATATTTAGATAAGTGGTGCCTCTTTTGGCTTCCTAAGGTTACTGCATGCAATTTTGACAGGGTCTAATCAGAGTAAAATCCATGGGGACAATCCAGCTTTAAACAAAGATGAAACCATTAAAGAATTGAACATGAGAATAAGGATGGAAGTGGATCTGATGACTAGTTATGTTCTTAAGGATTATTGCTATGGTATCATGTTTACAGGAAGATATGTTGACAATAATGGCTTCAAAGGTATCATTAACACATGTTAAGAGTTAGACAGACCTGAGCTTCATTCTAACTCCAAAGTTGCTCATGACTTTAGGTAAGTCATATAAACTTTCTAAACTGTATTTTCCTCTGTCTTTAAAACAGAGATGATAATACATTACTCATGAGGTTTAAATGCTAGGTAGGCTTTGATCTCTCTCTTGCTCTTATTCTCTCATTCGTTTTACTTTATTTCTATACATGAACCCAATGTGTGAGAATTTAAAGTCTTTATCAGTTTGCAAGGCAATGTCAGTGCCCCTTACCAACAAGAACTGTCAGATGGAGTAAGGATTAGATTTCTCTTTAGTGGCTCCAAAGAGCCAAACTAGGATAGATGAATAGGCATCAGGGAGGCAGATTTTGATTCAAATATAAAAAATTGAAACTATTTGAAAATTTAGTGGGCTCCTCAGTTCTGGAAATGTTTAAACAAGTGCTAAATGACCAGTAGGAGATTGACCTGGTCTTTCTGGTTCCTTTCAGCCTTGAGATTGTACAAAACATGGAGAACTCTCTAGTGGGTTAGATTTTCATGCTGCTAACAATAACCATTTTTTGAACATTTCTCTGTTGACATTGCAAAAATGTATGTAGCTTGTTGGACTGTTTAATTCCTTAAGCTTATCATTTCAACCTTGCAAAGTATAACTTAGATTGTTTCTTCTATAAAGGTACACATAAGTCTTTGTGTATTTTCATATTGTGTATAAAGGAGCTCAACTCACAGTGAACAGCAGAGTAGAAAGTGTTCATTGCTATGTGTTAAGCACTTTCTTTTACCAAAGAGCATACCCTCATTTCTCCTGCTTCTGCTTTCCCCTAGTGTGGCCTAGTGAATTGTCCACCTGGAGGCCCAGCTTTTTCCCAGTTCCCAACCCAATCCCCTTTGAGGCTTATGGTCTTGTTATTCTACCTGCTTGTCTGATTCAGGATGTAATTTCCTAGCACTGATCTCTGGGTTTCTACATTGTTAAGTCACTCTCTATTAGTCTACACCGTGTAGACTAGTGGCCTATATGACTTATGATGCCCCATTCTAGTGCTGACAACTGTTTCTCTGTATTGACTTTTCAGTTCCAGCTCTTCCTTCATGAGTACTCTAATTTGTAGAGTTAACTTTTAATTTGGATCATGCTCTACAGTCATGTTCTGATAATTGGTCTAGTATATATTCCTTTTTCACCTGCTATAATAATAGTAATAATAGCTATCATACATTGATGTTTATTATGTGGCAACTTTACCATACTTTAAAAATAGAGGTGCAAAACTGTGGAAAATTCAAAGAGTAGTAAAAAAAGTTTAGAGTATTTTTTTTATATGAGAACAAGCTACTGGGATAGGGATTTTATTTTGAAGGCAAGAGGTAATTGGAATCCCATCTTCAATGGTTGTTATGGGGAGAAACATTTAATAGCATCTTTTATTCAGAGATTTTAAAATAGAAAAATGTTTAAAACAGAAGCAGCAGACATTTCTATCAAACATAATGAAAACCTTTATGGTGATCAAGGTGTAGAAAACCCACTGTGAACAACCAAAGACTGCTTATTAGTCTGTTCCTGTTTTAAAAATTGCTTCAAAGCTGGCTACAGAAAGCTGTTCCATTCACAAAATAATCAAATATAACTGTTTTATTGATACTGTGTAAACAGAAAAGGAATGAAAAACATGAAAGATTGATATTATTGGAGTTAAAATACTTTGCTGATTAACTTCAAGAACAGACTTTATAACTGGCCCTGGAATTTTTGCTACACAGCTGCCTGAAGGCTGGGGGATGGATGGACCCCCAAAGATCTATCTAGTTCTCAGATTCTTATAATTCTCTGAAATTTCAATAAGGAATGAAAGCTGTTTGGGATTAGGTAGAAAACTTGGTTATTTTTCTCACCATCAGAATTTTAAAATGCACATTTTTCATGATCTTTGTGATGAACAGGCAATTGTGTGCTTTGATTTATCTGTTTTAATGATCATAATTAAATATGATTCATCATTGTAGTTTCACCAATAAATCAAACTACATTACAAGGCAAAATCATCTGTCCTATACAGCCATTCATGCATTTTTTAATGAGAAAAAAGATTATACGAGGGAGAAGAAAAATACTCAGTTTAGATTCTAGTGTTGCAACACTTTACTCTCCAAGATTACAGTAGCCATTTTCTCAATATCCACAGGATATCTATTTAGGGACAAGTTAAATCTGAAGCATCAGTTTTCTCACCTGTAAGATTATTCTAAATATGTTACCTATAGGATGGGATATTGAGAGGATTGAGTGAAATGTGTTTAAAACATTTAGCACATTGCCTGGCACTTAGAAAAAGCCCTATACATGTTAATTCCTTGCTTATTGTCTTATTTTTCAGTACATTTCAGGAACATCTTTGCAATAGTGTTGCAATGCTGACTCCTACTTTGCCTATAGTCAGTTATGAATTACAGGTCTCTTAAACTATAACGATTTTTAACAGCAGCTCTTCTATCCTGTATCTGTGGTTGTCTTTTTTTTACTTTTAAGTCTAAGCCTGTTCCTAATGCTAATGCCTACTCCTATTGGCATTATTACCCCTTTGTAGGACCATTTTACCAGTTTATCAATGTCAATTGTATGTTATTTCTGTATCCATACCCCTGCCAGTTTTAACATCATGTGTAAATTTGATTAACACATTTTTACTTTCTTAGTACTAGAGACTTAACCAAAAGCCCTAACCCTTTGCCTTTGTCCAACAGAGGTGCAAGCTCAGCTCAAGGTGCACAGATACCAAATAAGGGGCCAAAGGAAGTGGAAAATATTAAATTGTTTTGCAACTTGAATTTTTATTCTGACTTCTTTTGGGCCCTGGACACCCAATTCCAGTGTTACTTGTATGGCTGAATTAGGTTGTTCATAGATGATTTCTGTTTCCCAGATACCCAAGATTTATTAATGGCATTTTTACTTTCACACTATGAAGACAACACAGTCCTTGGGATATGATTGTTATAACAACTCAACCAAATTCTCTCAGAAACATATAATAAAATACAAAATCAAATAAGATGAGATTTAGCTGCTCAGTTTTAATCTGTTGGTTGAAGAATGGAAGAAATCAGTTTGGGATGTTTTCTAGTTTCCGTGAAAGGTAAATATTTTAAAGTAACTATCATTCATTGCAGATTGCTTGCGTTTAACATATTTTATGAAATACAAATTGCTTTTATGGAGACAATTGAAAGAAATTAAGAATGAATCATCGAGTTTAGCTATAGCATGGAGTTGTCCAGAAGTTCATCAATTTATATTACATGCAGAAATTGGGAAACTAAATGGGCATCAATTGATCTAGGTTTCAAAATAATTATTCTTTAGTTGATTTAGCATACTAGATAAAATGAAGGTTAATGCCTATACTAATTGAGAAATTTTTTGTTAGCTTTTTTATTGAGTATTGCACATAGATTAATTCTAAGCTTATTACATTGCATTCAGATCATCATATATAAAACACATAGATCAGAGCATGTCAAAATTTCGCCATAATATGAATTAATGCAAGACACATTTGATCTGTGTAAGAGAAAAATATTTCACTGGAGAATAATAAATAATGAGGTAAATCACTTCTGAAATATTATTTAGGGTTATTAGGGGCCACAGGCAAAGAAGAGGTGGCGGCAGTCCTGCTTCTCCCTTGTGTTAATGAGAAAATAATTATTTGAGGATGTCTTTGGTTTCAAGCAAAATCCCAGCAGGGAGGACTTTGAAGATTTGTTCTTCATACCCTTTGGGAAACGAGAGTGCTAAAAAGACCTTAGAAAGATGTTAATCAAAACTGTTAAAGTTCCAGTATTCTAAATCTCCTTCACTGAAGGAAAAAAAATACATTCAAATAAACTTCCCTCTGCATACAGATTACAGTATTGTTCATTGAATTTGTCATTGTTGACACATTGTAATGTTTTTAATGTAGGTCCATCTTAGGTTTTCCAAGCACTTTGATTCCACTTCACAGAGTAGCCATTTGATTTCTGCCTCAGCACACCAGGATGGCTTTAGTGTTTTCCTCACAACAGTATCCCTTTTGGTACCTTCCTCTCCATAATGTAGATTTGATACCCATATAAATGTTTCAAGAAATTATACATCCTTATAATTTCCTTCCCCAGAATAAATAAAAACGTCACCTGCTTACTCCAGGATCCTCCTAGAGAACTCCAAAAAGTGTGAGTGATTTTCATTTGATGCGTGGTCCCCAATTCATTGACATTTTGTTTAGTCTGGTGACCCTTGGCTTTGAGTTTTGTTATGCTGAAAGGAAGATCAGCTTTCATTACAAGATATTTATATATTGCAGAAAAGATTCAATTAATCAAGATCACTAACATAATTTTTTCTTTACCTTGACTCCAGGGAGAAAGAAGCAAATAAGACAAGAAGCTCTCATCAGTGATATATTCTAACAACTTCCTAGGTGTGCATTGAAGTCAGTATAAATTTGGTTTAGAACCCTATACTTTTACTTACACCACTGAATAATCATAATTCATGGCCAGAATGTTGGCTTAGAGGATCTGCAGGTTATCAATCAACAGATATTTGTTTGATTTACTACATAAGCCACTAAGATTAAACTATTTTTACATATGCTTTATTTACTATGTCACAAAATGGATGAATGCATATTATAATGACCATCAAAAAATGTTGAAATTTAAAAGGATTTCAAATAACCAGAGGACCTTGTTTCCTGAGCATTTTGGCTTATAAAGCTTCCTTGAAAACAGAACCATCACTAGTCCTATCCAGTTTAACTAGTTTAGATGAGGAGTTATTCTTCCTGAAGAAAATTTTATAATCTACATGATAACTGAGGTATAGAACTAAGACCTAAGTTCAAATTCAAATTTTGCTATTAATCAGCTGTGTGACCTAGTTAATACATTTCCTGAAGCCTCAGTTCCCTAATTTGTAATATAGAGATGATGGTGCCCAAGGTACAAGACTGCTGTAAAGGTTAAATGAGATAATGTGTAAGATAAGGCATTGTAAACTGTAAAATGTCAACTATCATTTTTATTATTCATACAGTTGATGTTTTAAGGACTAGAGAATTGTTGTGTTGATCTTAAACTCTCCAGAGTATCCAAATCAACATGGTGCTTAATCCTCATTTATTAAAACACTTGAGCACTTTCCTTCTACTTAAACTGCCCTTGAGTGGTGGTACCAATTTCTATATGATTGGTAGAGATAAGGTATAAAAAAGATATAAGACTACTTTACCATATGATACTAACAAAAGTGCAAAATATAATGTATTTGTATGCATCAAAGTCTCATACTTTACAAAACTGCCTTCTTGGCTACATATTTAGATACTTCATATGCTGGTTTAGTCCATCAAATCAAATTTCCTACATAGTTTGTTTGCTTCCCTGGAGTGCCAAGCTAGTCTGCCTGCTTCTGATTTATATTTCTTGAATACATTGTATGGGAGAATGGCATATATAAATTCCTTTTTTTTTCCTTTTAGTAAGCTCATTTGGGATTTCCAGGGGGGTGGGAAATATTTAGTTTCCTGAGGAGTACAGAAACTCCCCCTGCATCCACCTACCTGTTCCTCTGCAGGAGAGCTAAGCATTTCCACTGGAACACTGGTAGCCCATTGGACAGTTTTCCAAAAGAAGTCATGAAGACATTTGTTGTCCAAATAATTTTAAGCTAAGCAGGACCAGTCTTTGGAGAATGTCCTGGAGAGAACAGTACTGCAACATTGCTTTCACACCAAGAAGTAAAACTGATGTTTAAATGAGCTTTTATTTTGCTTCCTAACTGCAGTGATTTTACAGTTCACTTTACCACTATTTGTTTTCATTCTTTGCAAGTAACTTATAGTATTAAACTGTCAGTTATAATCTTGAGATATGTTCCTTCTATGCCTAGTTTGTTGAGGCTTTCTATCATGAAAGTGTGCTGGATTTCATTGAATGCTTTTTGTGCATCTATTGAGATGATCATATGGTCATTGTTTTTGCTTTTGTTTATGTGGTGAATCACATTTATTGATTTCTGTATGTTGAAACATCCTTGCATCCCTGGGATGAAGCCCACTTGATCATGGTGGATCATTTCTTTGATGTCAGTTTTCTAGTATATTATTGAGTATTTTTGCAACTATATTCATAAGGAATATTGATCTGCAGTTTTCTTTTTCTGTTGTGTCCTTTCCTGGCTTTGGTATCAAGGTGATACTGGCTTCATAGAATGAGTTGGGGAGGATTCCCTCCTTCTTGATGTTATGGAATAATTTCTGCAGTTTGTATGCCAGCTCTTCTTTGTAGGTCTGGTAAAATTTGGCTGTGAATCCTTCTGGTCCAGGGCTTTTTTCTTGTTGGAAGATTTTTATTACTGCTTCAATCTTGCTGCTCATTTTTGGTGTGTTCAGGAGTTCTATTTCTTCCTGATTAGGCCTTGGGAGGTCATGTGTTTCCAGGAATTTGTCGATTTCCTCTACATTTTTGAGTTTATGTGAATAGAGACTTTCATAGAATTCACAGATAATATTTTATATTTCTGTGGTATCAGTTATAATATCTCCATTTTCATTTCTGATTGAGCTTATCTGGATCCTTTCTCTTCTATTTCTAGTTAATCTAGCAAGAAGTCGAGCAATTTTGTTTATCTTTTCAAAGAACCAATTTTTGGTTTCATTGATCTTTTGTATTGTTTTTTGTTTTCCATTTTGTTTAGTTCTGTTCTGACCTTAGTTATTTATTTTCTTCTCCTGGCTTTGGGTTTGGTTTGCTCTTCCTTTTCTGGTTCTGTGAGATGTGTTATTAGATTGTCAATTTGTGATCTTTCTGTCTTTTTATGTAGGCATTTAAGGCTATGAATTTTCCCTTAGGACTGCTTTTGCTGAATCTCATAGATTTTGGTATCTTGTGTCCCCTTTGTCGTTCTGTTTCAGGAATCCTGTGATTTCCATCTTCATCATTGACCCAATAATTATTCAGCAGAAGGTTGTTTAATTTCCATGACTTTGTGTAGAATTTAGTGTTTCTCTTGGAGTTAATTTCTAGTTTTATTCCACTGTGGTCTAAGAAGATACATGAAATAATTTATAATTTTTTAATTTGTTGAGACATGTTTTGTGGCCTAAAATATGATCAATCTTGGAAAATGTTCCATGTACTGATAAGAAAATGTATATTCAGTAGTTTTGGGTAAAATGTTCTGTAAATGTCTATTAGGACCATTTGTTCTACAGTCTGATTTAATTCCAGTGTTTCTTTATTTATTTTCTGCTTGGATGATCTGTCCAGTTCTGTCAGTGGGGTGTCAAAACCCCTGGCAATTATGATGCTGCTGTTTATCTCTTTGCTTAGATCTAGTAGAGTTTGCTTTATGAATTTGGGTACTCCTCTGTTAGGTGCATAGATATTTAGGATTGTTATGTCTTCTTTTTGAATTGCTCCTTTTACCATTATATAATGAACATCTTTGTCTTTCCTTACTATTGTTGATTTGAAGTTAATATAATCTGATATGAGAATGGCTATACCTGCTTTCTTTTGGTTTATATTTGCATGAATTTTTTTTATTTCAGACTATTATGGGGGTACAAATATTTTAATTACATGATTTGCTTTTGTGCAGTTTGAGTCAAAGTTATAATTGTTCCCATAACCAAAGTAGTGTGCATTATACTCGTTAGGTGTAAATTTACTTGTCCCCTCTGCCCCGCTCCAACCTACATAGTTTTCGTTGAGTTTTACTACCATATGTGCACATGGGGGTTGATTGATTAGTTCCAATTTAATATAATGTTTGCTTTTCTATTCTTTGATACCTTGCTTAGAAGAATGGTCTCCAGTTCCATCCAGGTTGTTAAAAAAAAGGTATTAGTTCACCCTTTTTATGGCTGCGTAGTACTCCTTAGTGTACATGTACCACATTTTATTAAGCCACTCATGTATTGATGGGCACTTGGGTTGATTTCACATCTTTGCAGTTGTGAATTGTGCTGCAGTAAACATTCAAGTGCACGTGTCTTTTTGATAAAATGACATTTTTTCCTTTCAGTAAATATCCAATAGTAGGATTTGTATAGAATATTTTTTATCCCTTTACATTGAGTCTGAATAAGTCCTGGTGGGTTATATGTGTTTCCTGGAGATAGCAGATACCTGGCTTGTATTTTTTTATCCATTCATCCAGCCCATGTCTCTTGAGTGGGGAGTTCAAGCCATTCACATTTATTGAGTTGAATTGATAGGTAGGGTGGATTTCTGTTCTTCCTGTTGAGTAGAACTTTACTGCTCTGTTTTACTTCTTGAGCCATTGTGGTATCTGGGCTCTGACCTATATACTTTTGGTGATTTTACATTGGTGGATATTTACTGTGCTGATCCATGTATAATGCAGTGCTGAGTACTTCTTGCAGTGCAGGTCTGGTTTTGACAAATTCCCTCGGTGTTTGCTTCTCTGAGAAGGTCTTTATTTCTAATATGAGAAACTTAGTTTTGAAGAATACAAAATTCTAGTCTGGCCTTTATTCTATTTGAGAAGAAGACTGAGAATGGTTCCCTAGTCCTTTCTGTCTTGTAAGGTCTGAGTTGAGCAGTCTACAGTTAGTCTGATAGGTTTTTCTTTGTAAGTTACCTGATTTTTTTTCTTACTGCTCACAGGAGTGCCTCTTTTGTCTCTACTTTGGGCAGTCTGATGACTATGTGTCATGGTGATTGCCTCTTTCAGATGAATCTTCCTGGAGTCCTTTGGGCTTCTTGTATCTGGATATGTAGATTTCTAGGGGAAATCTACATATCCAGGGGAAATTTTCATGTCTGGGGAAATTTTCCTTAATTATTCCTACAAATAGACTTTCCAACCCTTGTGTATTTGACTCAAGCATAACAAAATTGATACATGTAACCCAAAACATTTGTAGCCCTGTAATATTTTGAAATAAAAAACTCACTTTTCTGTGGGAATAGGGTTAGCCTGTATAATTGAGATCCGTTGATAATCAGCAAGACTTGTTTTTAGCTTCTGTCTTCAATCTTCTTCCTCTTAAGTCCACTTGATGTAAAAAAGAAAGAGTTGCTAATAAGCAGTCAAATGTGGTGCTTATGCTTTCCTCCTTTCCTTCTCACCCTACATTGGAGATATTAATGAGCAAAGACATGCCTAAAAGCCAGGCAGTCAGGAGGAAGAGAAGTGGAGGTCACAGATAATCTCAAAAATGAATAATCAGTGCCTCAATAATGAGAGTTGACTGCACTCATGTTTATGTATGATTTTCCTCAAGTGACATTTGTGTCTTCCATCATACTTGCTACTCCAGGGATTTTATTTCCTGTCCTAAGGAACTATGGAATTACTTAAGTTAGGAACTGCCTGTCCCCTTGTCTCAAAACCATTCTATATAGCCATAGAATGACAGAAATGGAAGAGATGTCACAGGTCATCGAGCAGCAACTTACATTTTTTCAGATGAGAAATTGGGATCCAGAGAGAGAAATGACTTGTCCAAGGTCACTTAGCTGGTTAATAGGAGAAATGGGACTAAAAGCCAGGTTTCTGGAGTCCTAGTTTAAAGTTTATGTTGTCACATCCTACCTGTCAACCTCAATCTTCACTTGCTCTAAAGTAGTCAGTGGGAAATCAGTTCTGTTAATTTAATCGTTTAATTTTCTCCCTAGCATGGAAGATGCTGAACATTCTGTCCCATGACTTTCTTTTACTGTGTTTGGTCCCCTTTATTCAATCTTCAATGCTTTAGTTCAGGCTTGCATTCTCTCTTGTGCAAATTCTTGCATTTGTCTCACAACATGGTTCTCAGCCCTCAATCCCCTTCTAATAGATCGATCACATTGCTAGTGGAATGAATGTTTATAAATAAGATCCAATTATAGTCTTCTTCTGATTAAAATAATTTACAAACTCACCATTATTTATTTCACTTACTATAGACCAAATAAGCCTCATCATGGTTTAATCATTAAATATTTCTCCAGCTTTATCTTTCATTGCTCTTCTCAACCCTCACCAACTCTTTTCATTGTATGGCACAACTTTAAAAGAGTACTTGTAGTATTTCTAAGATGCCATGCTGATTCTTATTGCTGAGTTTTTGCACTTATTATTTCCTGGAGTAATCTCTTCTCTTCCTTTTCCCATGTAGTAAAATTCTCGTGCTTCAAGATCCAGCTAAAGTGTTTCCTTTGGATGAAGCCTTCTCAATCACTAAGTAAGAATTAGTTATACTCTTTGTGACATCACTGTACCATTTACATAGTTTCATTTACATAGTTTAATTATAGCACTGTATCACAAATATTTACATTCATCTCCTGTATTGCACTGTGAACTTCCAGAAGGAAAGAACCATTTCTAATTCCCACTCTCTTTTTTCTGTACATAGTGCCTGAATGTGGACCTCAATAAATATGCACTCAACTTGACAATGTCCAATATACTTTGTAGGTCACAATGATGGCCAGATATTTGATTTTATAAATATAGAGAATTTTTTTTCAGTTAGGATCTGTCATCCTGGTTAATATAACCTTCATTTTCATCTTAAAATGTATCAATCAGTCATACTTTTGAAAATCTTGCATAGGACGCGGAAGATAATGAATTTGTTTGGAAAGCGCATTTACAAGGTAAGCCCACAATAGAAAACTGTCTGTGTAATATATTGCTTTCTAATAATGTAAATATATAAACATTAGAGCTGGCTTTTCAATCCTTAGTTCCTAAACCTTACACCACTATCAGCAGAAAATATAATTAGATATACGAAATGTGAAAAATTCTAGTACATTAACACTGAGAGCCTCAATACATTGTATTTCTTGGCATATAATTGACAAACATTAAGGGAATACAGTGTTGTTTATTCATACCATGAGATGGAAACAAACTTAATGCAATGGGATGATTTTTCTGTGCTAACAGCTAAACAGGATATTTAAAGAACATATCCTTGGGTATTTTTGTTTATATTTTTGTCTGGCAGTTTACATGCCTGAAAAGTTGGTAAGTATTGCAAATATGGGACCATTGCATATGGGTAGAATTTGTTCCTTGTCCCACCACTGCCTCTTCTTCTCTGCTTCCTTCTCCACCTCCTCCATCTCCTTTTGACATCATTTGCTTTGCGAGTTATAACTATTGTAGAAAGAGCTGTGTAGCTCATGGTTGTTTTAATACTAATATTGTGTATGTAGTTAAGTTTCAGGTTTAAGCATCATTCACCGTGAATCTAGGGTCTTGCCTCTTCTGACACAGAGGTTGCTGCATCTTTGGAGAGCTCTTGTGGTGTTGTGCAGGGAAATGAGAAATTAAAATTAATCCATGCACCCATTTTGCCAGAGTCATAGCCAAAAGCACATCAGTGAGGAATCAGCACCACCAAAAAAATGAGTTTGTCTTCCACAGTTTAAAAGGAACAGGTGATCCAACAGTAACTGTTGGGCCCTTCATTAACTTCTTGATGCAGTTTTTATTTTTGGAGTGGATTCCAACTACCGTTTGATACTGTCCTGGTGATTATTCCCTGCACACTCACATATATCCTCAAGTTGTTAAAAATCTCAAGTCTCATATATTGGAAAAAAGTAATAAAGTCTTACTGCATTGAAATGCCTTCCCTAAATAGATTTGTGGCTCCCATACAAAGGGTCATGATATCTGTATATATAAAAGAAAGCTACACACACACACACACACACACACACACACACACATATATATATCTTAATTTCCCTCATGTTGTTATGAATTTTATATGCCAAAGGGTAAATCCAACCATTCAACATTGTGCCCTTGGTGTTTTATCAGTAAAATCATAGCTTGGAGCAATTTGAGAACAAGTTAGAGGATAGCTTTAAGCTATAGTGCAAACAAGAAGGTCTAATTCCTCTAATCTCACAAGCCTAGTTCTGCTTGTTTGAGTCGCTAGAGGGAATTTGCTTAGCCTTTGGTTCTAGAAATAGATGACTTTAGGGGTAAAATAATGAATGAATGAATAAAGGAATTAATGAATAATAATGATGATAAATCTTTTATCCAATGTTAGGGTGGTAGAATAGCATAGAATGTAGGACCATTTAGCATTAAAGGGGATGAGGAATAAATGGCAATTAGATCCTTTTTTGGGGAAAAGTAAAGTAGCACCTAGCTGTATTCAAGGCATATCCTGAGAATGATAGAAAAGTTAGGACCGTCAACTTGAATTCCCCTTTGACCATTTTTATGCATTATTTTTATATTTTTTTCCATTTCTTGTACACCTGTCCTTGAGAAGACTTTTGGCTCTCTAGAAGCTGTGTGTGCTGAACTTTTCTAGCACACATAATCTCAATGCTCCAGACCTTTCCAGATCACTTTTAATCATCTATACACCCTGGGATCCATCTTTTTGGGGTCTTACTCTGTGATGGGGCTACAGGGATGCCTTAACCAATGCATTAATAGCTGAGTGGGTAATTCCTCATCAAAAGCAATATTTGCATTTTGGTTGAGACCTTCCAAGACTTAACTTTATTAAGCAATTATAATGGTATATATTTTAACAAATCGGTAGCAAATTCTTTGTCTTGGCACCACTCTGGATATAAAGAGATGAGGAAGACATAGTCCCTACACTCCAAATTTACTGGAGAAATAGATATGTAGGTAGATGCATAACAGTGTGATTTGTTAATTGCTACAGTAGAGAGATGGACACAGAGGAGAGAGAAAGCTAACACTGCTTCAGCAATTGCTGTAAACTTCATAGGGGAAGCAAAGTCTGAACTAGCATAAATAGTTAATAGTAATTTCCAGATTCATATTTTAAAAATTATGGCAACAGAGGAGAAATTGGAAGAGGCCAAGACTAGAAACTATTTCAATGTTCCAGGGGAGAGATGATAATAATGTGAAGTAAGAGAATAGGAGAAAAATGGAGGAAAGTTGACAATTTTCATTTTTAATTTTGTAAGTAGAAGCAATAGGACTTGAATGGTGACTTCTTTGTAGATGATATATGAGAAAGAAGGAGATGTTGAGGACAAGTCCCAGGTGGCTGGTTTAAGGAACTATGTAAATGGTGGTGTTATTGAGATTCAAATTATAAATGAAGTAGCAGGTTTGGCATTTGGGGCAGGAATATATTGACTTTTCCCTTCCTGTCTAAAGGATGAACAGTTTAGAATGGCCATGGTTGGTGGATACATATAAGTCTTTTCCTGGTAGGAAATTCTGGCCAAATTGCTCAACCTGGGTAGCATTATCTATATTGTTCAGAGCCCTGCATTTGTATTCTCTCTCTTTTTTTATTTTAACATATTATGGGGGTACAAATGTTTAGGTTATGTATATTGCCCTTGTCCTCCCCCTCCAGAGTCAGAGCTTCAAGCGTGTCCAACCCCGAGACAGTGTGCATCACACTCATTATGTATGTATATACCCATCCCCTCCTCCCCC
>VBSM01000568.1:20889101-20901609 GCA_008086735.1 Cheirogaleus medius | reverse complement strand
GGGAAATGGAAATCAAAAGCACAATTAGAAATTATCTCACACTTGTTAGAATGATCTTCAAGGCTTTTTGTTACTACTTTTAGACAAAACAATGCTCCAATTGATTAAAGGAATGTTAGGCTAACGCTGGGAGTGGCACACTTTTCTAACAAAGTTAATGGAGATGAGGACCAAGGTGTAAGCAAAATGAAGTTCTGGGCTTTGAGGAATTGGAAAAGTCTGGGCCAGGGGGTATGTGAAGAAGGGAGCAAAGTAATAGAGAGCAAACTCTTAGTTTTCAATATCATTCTCGAATGAAAACAACTAGGCTCCTTGGAGAAATGGCTAATCCTAGGGCTAGGACATTGGATATATAAGATTAGCCTATCATATCTTGTAGTGTGATAAATTAAGTTCTCAAAAACCAAAATGATAGGGTTATGTTGAAGGAACATAGGAGCCAACCTGAAAAGGTACCCAATGGCCAAAGCTGGAACAATTTGTTCAACAAAATAAATAACATAGTATTATGTCATAACCCTATATATAAAGTAAATATACATGAGTCCAAATGATATAAATAAATTATTGGATAGATAAATTCATGAATGAATAAATAAAGGAGCATATAAAAATCTCCTATGCATAATGTATATATAGTTGCCTTGCCTTTCAGGAGGTGGAACTTAATTCCACCCCCTTGAGTGAGGACTTGACTTAGTGACTTGCTAGTAAGAATAGTGTATGGAAAGAGGAAGGAATGTAATTTTTTAGTAGAGAAAGCTGGCACACATCAGGTGATCAAGCCTGATATGATCATTGATAAGACATGTTGATCACACGTACACCTGAAATAATGGGATGAAAATGACACTTCACCTCTGTGATCTTACTCCCCAAACCCATAACCTCAGTCTAATCATAAAGAAATCATCAGAAAACTCCATATTGATGGACATACTACAAAATACCAGACAGGTACTCATAAAAACTATGAAGGTCACAAAGAAAAACAAGCAAAGACTGAGAAAATGTCAAAGACCAATGAAAAATAAAGAGACATGATTACTAAATGCAGTACGAGATCCTCAAACAGAAAAAGGACATTAATGAAAAACTAGTAAAGTCTAAATAAAGTCTTGAATTTGGTTAACAGTAATGTACTGAAGTTATTTCCTTAGTTATGACAAATGGACCATGGTTATATAAGATGCTAACAATAAGGGAAACTAGGTGGGGAGTAAATGAGAATTTTCTTTACAGTCTTTGCAACTTTTCTCTAAATCTGAAGTTATTCCTAAATAAAAAGTTTGCTTAGCAAAGTAAATGGTAAGGAGGTCTTCCAAAATGAATATACCATGGGACATAAACTTTACACATGTCATAATTGTCAATTTGAGCCATATCTGTTTATCTATATGAATAGAAGATTGATTAATGGTTAGTATCCTCAGGTCAATTCCTAGAAAGGATGTTGAAATTCCTAGATAATGGATGTCAGGATTGTTGAGAAGGTGGTGTGTATCTCAAGTACTTGTAGCACATGGAAGGAGAAAAGAGTCTTAAATGGAATGAGGGCCTGGATAAACTAGATGACTATTTATAGACTCAAACTCAAGGATAGGATCTGTTGGAGACAAAGAAAGAGGAAGGGAAGAGGAGGTGGGATGGGAGTAGTCCCTCTTGGGAATAATTTTGGCATCGTGGTATGTTTGTAATCAAAGAGAAGGCAGAGGAAGGTAAAGTTGGGGTCAATTGTTGAAGGGAGGAGATTGGCATAAAAGGAACAAAACTGTGAAAGGTGTATGTAAATAAGAAGGTAAGGTATAAGAGAAAGGGAAAACTGATGATCCTTTCACTTCTTTCCTGACTGAAGGGAGGAGAAAGGGGAAGAATGAATGGTGTAGGTCCCTAGAAGGAAGGGGAATGATTGCCTAATTAAGCTACAGTGGAAAGCCAATGAAGCAAAGACTCTTTGCTACATCGTACATTTAAGCAAATTATCCCATATTGACCAAGAGCTTAAATGATTGACGTATTGGGAATGATCTCAAGGTGTATGTATGTAGTCATCTAGTTACTATGTCTAGAGGAGACTGAGACATATTAAATCTGTGATGATTTAAGAGAGAGAGACAAAATTATTGGAATATCATGTTGGGAAATAATCTCTCAAATAGATATCTCTGCTTTACTTAGCAGTGGGAACAGTGACATTAGAAAAACTTCAGATTGATGTGGTACTGAAAGATATTGGCAGAGCATTTGGATTAGGGAGTAAAAGCAAAAGAGAGAGTAGAGGCAAGGGGGCGGGGACCAGATTTCATCTCTAGGAGTTGAAATTATGAAAATAAGGAATAGTTTTACATGTCGTGGCATGATTCACAATAATAACAAACATGTTTTATAACCAGCTTTCAGATATGGGAAGCTGCTGCAGAATGTGAGGCTAACACTTTGTGTTACCTTTGCCACAAAGAACAGTCTTAAGTACACAAATTATCTAATTGCACCAAAAAAGTGTAACACAGTTAGTGGGAAACAAAATAATTCCTTCTGAGACAACAATATTTTATCCAAAACATAGCAAAGAGGAGAGTAATCTGTCTCAACTTTTGATGCTACATTGACTAGTTGTACCAGAACCATGATAAAACCCAGAGTAGAACTCACTGCAAGTTCACACATTCAATGTGATATTTCTCAATAATTATGCAGTGACTGAGAATATAAATTTAATAATATCAATTCAGAATATAAGTTCAGTAACTTATTCTGAATTGTCTACCATCTTATAAAGAATAGTTTTAAAGCAGTTTATATTGTTTGTGTTATGTTGTTTCTATAAAGAGTTCTATTTGTGGGCCAGGAGTGGTGGCTCACGCTTGCAATCCTAGCACTCTGGGAGGCTGACGTGGGAGGATTGCTTGAGCTCAGGAGTTCGAGACCAGCCTGAGCAAAAGTGAGACCCCTGTCTATACTAAAAATAGAAAAAAAAATTAGGCAGGTGTGGTGGTGCGTGCCTCTAGCCCCAGCTACTCAGGAGGCTGAGGCAGGAGGATCACTTGAACCCAGGAGTTTGAGGTTGCTGTGAGCTAGGCCGATGCCACAGCACTCACTCTAGTCCTGGTGAAAGAGAGAGACTATATTCTGTCTTATAAAAAAGAAAAAGAAAAAAAGTTCTATATTTTTCTATTTTGACAAAAGGATAATTGAATAGTGAAGCACATTATATTCTCCTTTTCTCATCCATGGAGGTCCTAGTTGTTCAGACAAAATTCCCAATCAAGGTACTGCAGTTGGTGATAGCATGTTTGAACTAATGGCAATATTTTATCAATCATGAGTATGTTTAATCATAATTATGGCAATCAATCATGAGTATGTGGAAACAGTTCCTGGAATATTACAATTGCAAATTGTAAAATCAGGGCAAACACAGGAATCTCACTTAAGTAGAAGTGGAGTGCATTGAATATTCAGAATATAAGCAGGAGAAGGAAATACTATAAGGAGAGACTTACAGATGGTGATAATGGAAAGAGCTTCAAGTGGGAATGGAGGAGAAAATGGGAAGAAATGATGCAAACAGAGGCTAAAGAGAGAAAGAGCCACAGGAACTCAAGGTGAAATCTTATCCTGTCAAACCAGGATGATAGATATGAAGAAGAAACTGACCTGCCATTGGTGGCAGGTGGATGGAGCTAGGTCATAAAATGCCCAGGTAAAGAAAAAAAGGCTGGTCCGAATCCTCAAATGACCTTCTGAGCCATCCAAAGGATATTTCTTCTTAAAATTGCAACTGCTCTCATTTGAATGGGCCTTTAGGGCCAATTTTGAGAGAAATTCTCCAGATGTACAATTGAGAAAAAATTGTAAAAGCATTTTGGAGATTTCTTCTTATGTTCTACCTCGCTGGCACTTGCTGAATTTCACAGTGCCCATCTTTATTCCTTCCTTCCTTCCTTCCTTTCTTTTTTTTTTAACAGAGTCTCACACTGTTGCCCGGGCTACCATCTTTCTTTACTGCTTGTCTTAGGTCCCCAAATTGCAACATTGTTTAACGAATATGAAGCAGCAAGGTAAAGCATTTGCAGCAGTTTGAGATTTAGATAGAGACTGTGTAATCAAGGCTTTTGTTCCCTCTTCCAGCTTCACGGAGGATATGGATTGCTAGACAAAGAACTATAGGATTTGTAAAACAGCTAAAATATAACAGTGATGTTTGGAACTTGTACCGAGTTTACTGGAGTTACGTCTTTGAAACTTAGAGCTTTACATAACTCTTTCTTGCATGTACTATGATTGCCTTTATAGATAGATTCACAAATTACTCCTGGTATACAGAATACATGGGAAACTGAATGTTTGCACAATGTGAGACCAAGACCTGAGTGTTCAAATATTAGAAGACAGCTGAAACACAATCCGTGCAATGGCAATCAGAGCCTCCAGGTCTATTCAATACTAACATAGAACATCTAGTGAGAATTGGGGAAATCTCAGACTTATACATTTATAAATGCAGTAACCTGGAATCCTCCCCTCTATTTCCTTCTCTTTCCTAAATTTTAATCTATAACTCTAGCTTACTAGAGAAATTTGTCTTTGATATACTGAGCTGCATTTCTAAAATACAATAAGCCAAATTTCTTTGCAAGAATCGTGACATGTGTCTTTTCTATAAGGAGAAGAAAATCTTGGAGAAGTCTTGGTTTTGATTTGGGTTTCTCTCCTGCCAACAAAAGATAGCAGAGACTGAATACAGCAGTATCTAAATTAAACCAACCTTTGTGTCTCTCTTTGTTTAAAATGAGCTCTCCAAAACTATAGATGAGACAGTGTCATAGGTTTACAATTCTTGCTTTCATATTGTTAGTGATTTCTCTTAGTGTACTAATTACTATATGTGTGGAAGATAAATGATATTGGAAACCATCTTAATAACTTTGGGCCTTCAAAGGAGTATATAAACTAAGGTAAGAGCTTAACAGGCCTGCTACTTATCCTTGGGGAAGGCCCCAGAGTTGTAGGTTACCACAGATTTGCCTGAGGGTTGTTCTAGTGAAGGGTGGTCAGAGGTCCATTCCTAGGGTTTGGTGGCTCTTGGCTTAGGCTTAGTTGGCTATAGATAGTGCTTCTGAAGGGATGCAGGTTGTTGGGACCTCAGACATAAATTTTTAATGAAGTTGCAGAAGTTCTTGTTAAATGGCAAATCACCAGATTAAGAAGTTGAAGGTTGTGTGCCATCCGCACCACCTGGGGATTGGACTCGCTTGAGGCGCGGGCATGTGGGGGGGGAGGGGCAATGTATGTAACCCTAACAATATTTGTACCCCCATTACAAGATGGAATAAAAAAAAAAAAAGAAGTTGAAGGTTGGAGGGAGTGGTTGTTCATGCCAGAGAAAAAGCAAATCTAAAATATAGAAAATTTACCCTTAACCTCTAAATTTCCCATATGATGGTCATTCACAGACTACCCTCATTGAAAATTCTGTTTTGGACATTGGATATATAGTAGTAATGAGACAATAGAATACATGCACATATTCCTGAGGATTACTGTCTTTTGGAGGGAATTTTGCACTATAAATGCATCTGGTGCATTTCTGATAGAGTTTAAAATAAGACTTAAAGCTTTTAAAAACTTTTTAAAATGTTCACTCACTAGTCTGTCTGATCTCTTAGGTTTCATCAAGATGAGATGTTTCAATGTCAAATGACCAAAGATAAGCAAATGGAAACTTTTCAAACACAAGGTTACAAAGGGTTTTATGGGACTCTTTGAATAAAGTTATGAGTGGGAAAATACCCTAAAATTAAAGCTGATTAGCTATATGGGAGCTAATGATTTTAGTTTGCCAAGCTTCCATGAGTCCCTTAGGATTCGTTCATTCAATCTATTTCTCTGTTTGATTACACATATTATTTTACTGTGTATAAAACTATGAAGAAATGATTAATGCATCTACTGCATGTATGTGTGTATACACATATGCCCATACATACACCTATCATTTCTATGCTATGATAATACATTTACTTTTGTAATTTAACTCAGAACTGTAGGTTGTAATATAGTATAGTTAATACAATACAACTTCTCAATTATATTAAAATATGAATACTAAGGACTATAAGCTGTCTGTAGTCCACACAGGAAAACCTCAGTGTACACTGAAACAAGTTATGCATGTGATTTGAGGGTAGCATGAAAAACTCATCAATGCTATATTAGAGAGACCATTTGGAATCTTTTTTTCTTTTTTTTGTGATAGTTTGTACAAGCAGCCATTGAGTCTCTGTTGAACCTCAGTGTTGTATAGCATCCCTATGGCCATTTACCTTTTCTTTCTTTTTCTTGAAATAAAATAAATAAATATATAAATAATAATAAATAAATATGTTTACATCAGTCCAATTATCTCATTTTTTTTAAGTGTGATGTGTTTGGCAGATATAATACCACATAGTTATCTGTCATGTTTGCATCATGACTGAATTATGGAAACAGCTCACACTTCTTAGGCTCAACCTGTTGAGCTCATGTTTAATACCATTTCTTTAATGCTTACTATAATACCTCTACATTTAATAGCAATTTATAGTTAAGTGTGACTTCTATTCTCTATCAGGATGCAATAAATATTTACTTCTACTGACTACTGCTGAGAAGTAATATCTAGGCATTTCATAAAACAAGTATGACAATTTTTTCTAGAGGGCCCTGTTTGTTAAGGGTTTTAATGCATTATATACTTTGGTTAATGTTTCATTAGTTATTAATATCTGCTACTGGAAGGGACTTGAGAAGTCATATAATACCACAGCAGCCATGCAAGCCCTGTCTCTGCCTTTAAGTAGCTCACAAAGCCTTCCAAGTTATGAGGAGTTGATCTATTTTCTTCAAGGTCCTTGGTGAAGAAGATTCCTGAATCTCATAAATCACTCATTTCTGTAACTAACAATCCTTATTGTCGGGAAATTCTTCTTTATGTTGATCAAGCTTGTTAAGTTGCTGTTAAGAGCAGCTCCTTTTAGTCTGCCCTAGGTAGACATGGAAAATTGTTCCCTTTCTGGGGAAAACAAGATAAAAACAAAACAAAACTCTGAAAACAATGGAACCACCCTTAGCCCTCTCTTCTCTGGGCTGAAGAATTTCAATTCTTCTCTAGACCTTATTTGAATATATTTTGGTCACATTTGTCACTCTTTCCAAGATTTGGGCTTTTTATATCTTTTAAAAATTGTGTATTCCAACATTGGACACAGTACCCTAAGATTAATATACGAGTGGGAAGGAATCACATCTCAAAGTCTCAATTCCCCAAAGCACTTTTACACTTAGAACAATCACAAACTTCTGAAATCCAATTATATGGAGACAAAGCAGTTTCTGCCAATACTACTCCTTGCTTTAGTCCTCTTCAATTCTAAGTCTGGATATAGGCCATTTTTTTTCCATTTCCATTTTTCAAACTCCTTTAGAAAAGAAGAATTTATTCAACATAAATTCCTCATTTATCCCATTCTGCACAATATTCAAATAACTCCTCACTGTCTGCCAAGTCAGTGATTCAACAAGGATTTATTAAACTCCAAACTATGTGTATGGCACTGTGCTTGGAGCATCCCTATGCTGGCCTAAATTATATGGCCACCTCATGGCTTGAGCTTGGCTTCCAGTCTTAGCAAATTTTTAGGCAAGCCTAGTGTTCTGCCATTCTGGAGATGGAAGAGTACATACACAAAGGAAGTACTCTGTTTTTCTAAACCTCTATATATGAGAAATAACAGGTCATTCATTCATTGATTTATTCACCAAATATTTGTGTCCTAGCATATACTATGTTCCAGGTGCTATGTTAGGTGCTGATATTCAGTGGCAAACAAAAACGCATATAAGACCTTCCTTCATGGAGATTTCACTCCAGTGAAGGAGGAAGACATTAATTAGAGAATCATACAAGTGAATGTATAATTATATGAATAAAAACACCGTAAAGGAGAGGTGTAAGGTGTCGTGAGGAACTAACCTCTCAGGGAGGGAAGTAAAAGCTTCCCTGAGAAAAGAACACTTGAATTGAGATCCAAAGGAAGAACATGGGTTCACTAGATTCTTACTAACCCCCATAATGTGATTGTATTTGCCCCCCAAAGCCATTAGATTTGTGGAGAGGAAGATAGGGTCAAGTTTGGAATGGTGGAGCCAAGATGGATGTCGTATGGAGTAATGCAGGTACAGTAGAACTGGAGAACCAGAAAGCAAGCAGCAGATATTGAGACAAATTGCTAGTTACCTTAAAAAGAAAAAAAAAACCCAAAAACTAGAGGGAAAAAGGAAAAATCATCTGCCTTAAGTTTTCAAGCTGAAGGGGAAAAGGAAGCAATTAAACACTGGTACATAGGTGTGAGGACCAGGACTCAAATAGTATTGCTTGGCAGATGATTTTTTTCTTCCTTCTTAATTGGTGGTGTTGATAGGTGATGTGGTACTTTGGGGAATGCAATTTTTAATAGTGAAGTTATCCCGTGGTTCCTACTACGTAGAATCCAATAGAATAATAGATTTAAAGGTGAGAGTTTAAGGTAAAGTGATTTAGAATGAATAAAATAATTGGGTAGTATGCCGTAGAGCATTAGAGGAGAGGGTTGAATAAACAACTGATTAATCAGGACTCTCAGCACATTAAATTAGAAAGTTGTATCACTAATTGTGTAAGAATATACTGAGGAGGATTTCACTTGGTAAACTGAGCATCTAAAGTCAAATGTTGCAAGAAGACAATAGAAAGTTGTCACAAAACATATATAAAATACTCTCCTGAAATGGCAAAGCCCGAAAGGGGACATGACAAATATAAATAAAGTGGAAAAAGGTAGACCAGATTTGTTTGTTAACTTTTAGAATGCCTTTGAAGTGTGAGTAAGGAAAACTGAGGACAAGAAGGAATGGCTTCTTCACAGTTTGGAAAACACACAGAATATAACTCATTACCCCAAAAACGTGGTGCAGAAAAGAATTGCAGACTATTTTTTAAAGGATTGGGAAATTTTTAGTGTGTTTTTTTTTTTGCCTTTAGCTAGGATAAAGTTATACTTCCACAGTTGTACAGTTTTGCTTTTGAATTTCAAACTATATCTTTGTTTTTAAAAGTTTTCTTTCATTTTAAAATTATTTAAACAATATTGAAAGAACATTTAAATCTCATTTGTTTTGTTTTGCTATGCTAAAAATGGCATAGTTTTCAAGCACTCATTTCTGTATAGCTCATAGTCTAGTGCAGTGGTTAAGAGCATGGATTCCTGAGTCAGGCTTGCCTGGGTTTGATTCCTGCCTTTACTACTTATGGGCTATGTAACTTCACTAGGTTGCTTTATGTTTCAGTTCATCAGTTTCCTTACCTGTAAAATGATGATAAAAGTAGTATCTACTTCATAGGATTATTTTAAGGCATAAAGATGTTAATACATACAAAAACCACAGAACATATCTAGGTAACACACTATGGGTATTATTGTTATGTGCCAGACATTGTTCTATGTCTTTTAAATGCATCTTCTCATTAAATCTTTAAATGATTTAACTTGGTAAGTATAATCATTATTTTATATATAAGAAAGCTGAGTCACAAAGAGGTAAAGTGACTTGTCTTAGGTTTATAACTGGCAAAGCTTGGTTTTGAATCCAGATAATTTGATTCAAGAACCCATACTCTTCTACTATACTGTATTTCATTCCTTCTAAGTTTCATTCACATGTATTTGTATTCTATATAGTCTTTTATTTCAGAATATTACGGAGGTACAAACATCTTGATTATATGAATGGCTTTTGCACAGTTTGAGTCAAAGTTATAAGTGTGTCCATCACCCAGATGGTATGTATTGTACCCGTTAGGAGTGAATTCACCCATCCTCTCCTCCCGCCTCCTACTTGCTTGAATTAATTGAATTTTGCTACCATATGTGCACATGAGTGTTGATCATTTAGTTCCAATTTAATAGTGAGTGCATGTGGTTTTTGTTTTCCAATTCTTGTGATACTTCACTTAGAATAATGGTCTCCAGTTCCATCTAGGTTGTTAGAAAAGGTATAAGTTCACTGTTTATATGGTTGAGTAGTACTCCATGGTATTCATATACCACATTTTATTAATCCACTCATGTACAGATGGGCACTTGGGCTGTTTCCACATCTTTGTGATTGTGAATTGTGCTGCAAAAAACATTCTAGTGCAAGTGTCTTTTTAATAAAATGACTTTTTTCTTTTGGATAAATACCCAGTTTTGGGATTGCTGGATCAAATGGTAGATCTACTTTTCATTCTTCAAGGTATATATTTACTGCTTTCCATACAGGTTGTACTAATTTGCAGTCCCACCAACAGTCTATAAGTATTCCTTTCTCTATAAATCCATGTCAACATCTGTTGTTTTGGATACATATGTGAAATTTATGTTTTTCCATTTTTAGTAAACATTGTTTTGTGAATAATTTTCATGATACTACATTCTGGTCCTAATTATTATTTTTAATTTATGAAAATAATCCATTGTGTTGATGTGTCCTATTCATCTCCCCATTATATTATTATGAGATTTTTAAGTTCATAGAATTTTGCTTTCGTAAATAGCATCATTGTGGGTAACTTTGTAATATCGTTTTTTCTTCTTTTGAATTATTTCACTAAGATCAGTTCTTGATAGATTGGATTGCTAGGTCATATGGTGTAAATATTGTGAAATATATAAGAAATTGAACATACAAAACACATACAAAATTTAAAATTACCTATAATATACACTTTATTCTTTTTATTACACTTTATCTTAGCCAAAAGGCCGAGAAGCAATCCTTTATTCTTTTTATTATGTATCAATTGAAAAAAATCTTTTTTTAACTTCTAGACCCATAATGCACAGGAGATCACTGTCAAAAATTTAGTGTACATCCTTTTCAAGACATACACACATTTTTATATACATACACAGAGGTTTTATTTGTTAAATAAAAAATTGGATTGTGATATAGTGCTAAAATATTTATATGTGAATATTTTAGTGTTTCTGAAAATATACTGAGCCAAATTGCCTAGCAAAATGACTTTATCAATTGATGGTACCACTTGCAACATATAAACATATTTGCTTTCCTAGTATTGGATTTTTATCTTTCATTTTTTTCTTTTTTTAAAATTTTGTACAGTTGATTTTATAAACTTAAGACTACTTCATATACACTCTTATTTAATTTGTTTTCGTTTGCATCATTTGATGGCTCTGTTGAGGTGAGTTTTGATCTTGGTTTTGTTTTCCGTTTTGGTTATGTATGATTTGGTGTCTGACAAATGTGGATTGAACTCTTGTTTATATTACTGTGTGTCTTGGTCATATAATTTCTCAGAGAGTCAATGTACTCATCTGTAAAATTGTATTGTAAGGATTAAGTAGGATAGTTGATAATTTATATAAATCACACAAAACATACATATATCTAGGCCCTCCCTGAGCCAAATTTACTGAACAAGAACCTTTGGATAACTGGACCAAAGTATTTCTCTTTTAAATCCCATAGTTGTTTCTGAGTACCCAAGAATGCAAATTAATCATTTACCTAATAGTATTTTCCAGCTTTCATTTCTTTATCTTTTCTACAAATATATCATTTATTAAATAAACATTTATTGAACCACATTATATAGGTACAATTATAGGCACTGGGTCTACAAGAAGGAAAATAACATGTACTCTACTCTTAAAGAGCTCATATTTCTGTCAGAGAATATAGACATTTATTAGATAAATTAAAATACAATATGATAAGAAATAAGAGAAAAATATTCTGAAAATACAGAGACTGGAATAACCACAAATGGCAAAAGTGCAGAATACATAATTGAGGAATTGGCAATTAACCTGGATCTTAAAGATATGACTAGGAGCTTGTAAAAAGGAGGATATCCCAGTCAATGAGAACAGCATTGAAAAGTATGATATTGAATAAGACTAGGTGTATTTAGCAAATGTTGGTAATTAAGGGTGAGAGAGATGTAAAGTGCATAAGTTCTGAAAGGTGGACTTAGTGACAAATTAAAGATGATAGTTATGGAAAGAAAAGTTGATGGTAGAGTATGAAATGTCATCCATCAGGTTCACAAGTAGGACAATCAGATGCACATATCCAGAAGACACTTGTATATGAAGATGTAGAGCTCATGGGAGCTGTAGACATCCATTTCAATACTATCAGCATATAGATGATAGTTGAAGGTATGATAGTGGATGAAATCCTCCACAGAGGTTGTGTAGACAACTAAGGACCAAGTTTACTGAAATACCAGCATTTAAGAGGCCAGAAGTGGTATCAAATAAAACAGAGAAAGAATGGTCAAAAGAGGAATGAGGAGAATCCAGAGAGGATGATTTTGCCATGAAAGTCAAAGAAGAAGAGCACTTTAAGAAAGTTCTTTTAATACCATTCGACCCAGCAATAGCATTGTTGGGCATCTACCCAAAAGAGCATA